>CAEGAE010090761.1:0-39686 GCA_903067095.1 Girardinus metallicus | reverse complement strand
ACTGACGATTAGACAGACATCTTCTCCCGCTCAGAGGAAACCACTGCGCATGTCTTAGAGGGGGAGGCGATGGGTAATAAAAGACACACGTAATTAGTAAGTCATGTTATTGCTTGGATTTTACAGCGCCACATTAAGTCCCTGAACCTCACACTGTACCGAAAAAAAAAAGAAAGAAAAAAGGCGCAACGCGACTTGGATGTAACGAGTAACGCGACGGTTTTGTAGAAAGTACAGATGCTTACTGTAAAATGAAGTGGAGTAAAAGTCGAAAGTATCCATGAATAAATCTACTTAAATAAAGTACAGATACACGAAAATTTTACTTTAGTACAATTTTTACTTAAAATTGTACTTAAGTAAGTTACTTCCCACCACTGGTTATAACAGCAAATATTTTTTTATGTAATAAAAGCATCCTGTTTCTTGCTTACAAAAATTAGTAGTCAGAATTTTAGACGTGACTCCAAAAGGCTGTTTTGGCGTCAAAGTTCCTTCTCTGCTTTGAAAACAATAGAAAATCAGATTGTAGTTTATTTAGCTTATGCTTTAAGTTGTTTCTCTTTTTAGCTTCAAAAGACATATTTTTTGTTCTTATTTTCTCCTAAAATGTAATAAGATGTTTTCAGTGTTTTCTACTCTATAGTAAATCTCCACAGGAGTCAGTTATTTGCTGTGTGAGGTGATGTCTGTATTTCAGTTTTAGGACTCGGGTGAAAACTATGTTTGCACCAATGGGGAATGATGCTTTGTTTCCCAGAGACCCTGAAAGCTTTAATGTCTTTATTTCTGAAAGAGACGCCATCTGATATGATCTGATCTGTTGAGGTAAAAGACAAATCTTAAGTGGTGTGCATTTTCCAGGCATTAGATCAGAGTTTAGTCAAAGTCTTCTGCTTTGTAGAAAACATTCTCTGAAACGACGTCTAAATTTTAAACTAAAACCCACTGATTCTGAAACTGCCAAAATATTCTTCTCACTTTTGTTGCTCCTTAAAAAAAATCATTGAGCTCCACGCGCCCTTCATGGAGGCGTGTGTATTCATTACGCTACTCAAGGCTTTGTTTATTTCTTTCTGGAGGAAACCTCAGGACTCACAAATTCAGCCACAAAGAGCAGAACACTTTCAAAATCTGGATCCCTGTGCACACAAGCGAGATGCAGCATTCTGTTTACGTCCCGAGTCCTTACTTTTAGGATGTCTTCACAATAACTGATGTTGACAGTTAAAGGAGAAGATGCCGGATGCCAGACGTGACAGTTCACTTCCTTCCCCTGGGCACTTTGTGTCAAACACAGACAACACCTGAGCTCCAGTGAGGGAGTTAGTGTAGAAAACTGGAAGAAAGTTATTCCAGCTTGAAAAAAAGAGCTTCTGGGTACAAAAATGTGTCCCAGAGTAAAAACTGCATTTAAGATGTGCTTTCACAGATAAATAATTTACAAACTCGGTGTATATTCATGCAGCAACAGCTCCTGAGTGTTTCTGAGTATGCAATCATACACAAAGACTTACAGTGTCTTGTTAAAGTATTCCTACCCCTCAGTGTCTGTTTGTGCAGCTATGTGTGGGTTGGTTAAGGCTGTATTCATCCTAACCCTGTTCAGTGGCTTTAATCCAGCTCCAGTTAAGTTTGTGTTGAAAGTCTGGCTCGTTTGGGGAGGTGTGAATGCACAAACCCTGCATACCAAACAACCCAATTCTGGTCCGCCTCAAACCAGGGCTTGGTTTGGTTGAAGTGAACTCTGGTGCAGTTCAATACCAAGTGGACCAGAGAGTGCTCTAAAAGCAGGAAGTGGACTGCAGCGCAAGGCTTTCTAAATACACTCACAACAAATCTGTGAGTCAAAGTTGCAACTTTTGGTCCCCAGTAGAACCCAGCCTACCAGACTATCAGGCGGTAAAACACCCAAGTCAAAGAAAATCAACACTGTTTGCTTATTTATAATATATGCCTACTTAACAAGATTAATGTACTTGATTAAATAGCAAAAACATGCGAGATAGGATCCTGCCTAAAACTTTTCTGAGCTGATTAGCGCGCACACTTTACTCCACTGTTATTTAGAAGCCAGGCTGTCGGTAGCTTTTCTAAGCACTCATGTTCTTTTAACTGAGTCATTTAGGGAAAGAATGAAAAATTGTTTTTCATAAATCAACAAGCTGGGCTTGCACACAGACAGAAATCAATCAGCCATTACAAAGAAATAAAAAAAATGTCTGCATTCATTCCACTGCCAATCTTTAACTTTTAATTATTTCCACGCAGCACAGGTCTGAGACATTCTCCAAACATTTACATTCAGTGTAGACGTTCGGGAGTTTTTGCTCTGTGGCTCTTCACCACATTGTTTTAGCAGTCAGACCTAACACAGAGCAGGATCCCCTCCCTGTGTGCTACGAACAGGCTTTTCGCCCGCTTGGCCCAGAGATCAAAGCTAAAGAAAACCTAGCTGTCTGAGTGTGCAGTTTTTCCCCGTGGCTCGGGGGCGGAGTGGGGGCTGATCAAGCACACGATAAACACTGAAAATGACTTCAGCGCCCAGAGGATGGCTAAAACAAAATGAGCTGACAATACTCATTTTTGCCAAGCCAAATTTAGATTGTTATGATTCCAGTAATGATTTTCTCTCAGCTGTGGGAAAGTAATTAAGCCTAATAAGCGAATGCTACGAACTTCCCTGCTATTATTTTAGTACTTTGGATACAGGTGAATGCTCTTTTTTAAATTCTTATTTCAGCACTGAGATAAATTATGCAGATGTTATCCATGTTGTTATCCAGCCAAAAGGCTCCATTTGTGAAATATTTACAAAATTATTGTATAATTAAATACTTTCTCTGCATATCTTTTGCAGCCATTAATCTCACATGAACTCTGGACTGTTTACTTTCCTCTGCATTGTGATGAGGCAAAGGAAAAGCACTCGGTTCATAATTAATAGGATCAAGCTAGTGGCCCAGGCTACATGTGAAAAAACATGTAGGACAATTGAGTTTAATCAGTGGAGGCCTATGAACTCACAAGCCTGCAGCAATCACAGGAAGTATGTGCAAAAACTGGTAAAAATATTAATTATAACCTTCTGGATCACTCAATATTTGAACATCTATGTTTGGGGAATTTGGATAAAGTTTGTAGGTTCAGAATTTCAGGGTAAATCCAAATTTTTTATGTTTTTCTTTTTGCCTTTTGGCAACAGATAGCGTACTGTGTGCTCTGTGTTATGAAATGCCATTCAAAATGCATGATTAATATACCACTATGGAAATTTAATTTCCATATTTTTTCACCCTGGAAATTTCTTGTTTTATTAACTTGCACTAGATGAAGATGTTTTAAATGCACTGTAAATCTAGGCTTTTAGAGAAACTTTCTGCAATGTGTTTTTTTTTTTAATACAAAGAAAGCACAAGTGAAATTATTTCCCTAAAACTGGTTTTTATGCAGCTAAAAAAAAAGTAAAAAAAAAAAAAATCACATCCAGATCAGAAGAAACAGATGAAGTTTGAAGACTGACTCTGGATGAGACATTAAAAAAAATCTTGCACAAGAAATGAAAGCAGATCACAATCAGTGCTACTGTCAGGTCTTTCCACTTCTAAGCTCTTGGGAAAATCAACAATAAGAAGAATAGACATTGATCTGGGAAGGTAAGAGTGTGCCCATTTTTTTTATGGCAATATTATATTTCAGTGACTATTAAGAAAAATAGCAAAATTATGTATCTACAAAAATTAAACTGATCATAGTTATATTTTTTCCCCAGTTTTAACCCTCAGTTTTTATGAGATGGGGAAAACAAGTTGAGATTTTGAGCTGTATTTTCTAGACATTTAATGAATTAAAAACTTTAGAAGAAATGAGATCATTTTTATGTTTCAGCCTGAAGTTAATAAAGCATTCATTTTCAAAAAATAAGTATGTTGACAAGTAATATTAAAATGTTCAAATCTACTGTTTACATAGACACTTCTGTCTGATAGAAGAACACGAAAATGACAAACTTCAATGATGTACAGTGAGGACAAAAATTAAAATGGCTCTAAGAAAAACAGAAGACAAACATGTGGTTACAGAATAATTCTGTCAGTCTTTCACAGATTTTTTTTTTCTGTCCAAAAAAGGTGTAACACAAAATAAAAGAACCCCCAGGGATAAACGGCTAGCTGCAACCCCCACTGTCCAGAAGAAAAGCCTGGGAACCTGCATTGTCCAGCAACATCACATCCTTAGAGCTCACGCTTTCACACAGGTCCAAAGAAAAAAACCTTTTCTGTTTCTTTAGCTGTGCTTTGCTTTAGTCACTTCAGGACAGTAGCACTGTACCTTTCTGTTTGTCAGACCAACTCGGAGCTTTTAATGGCGCATATCGTCAATGGCGGGCTGCTTACAGCCTGCTGTCGTGGAGTCTAGTTGACCCCCATTGACATACGTGGCTTTTGTCCAGACAGCTGTGCTCTGCTTTGTGCTCGTATTCCTTGGAAGAGGAGATCCCATATGCTACCACCTGCTCTTGCTGCTGGAAACTCTAGAGAGCAAAGAAAACCCATCTCTGCTGCAGCCGTAACTGGATTAGAGGCCCATTTGAGCTATTGCCTTACAGGTTATAAGATGTTCCTAAAATGCTTCTTGCCATTTGGAGGAACGGACAGTAAAGCGTGGATATCGGTAACAACAGACGTGGTGCAAATTTGCTTTGCTGTGATTTAGTTTCTGTCTAGAACATTGCTCCTATCTGTCACCAAAAAGGGAGCACAGCCTTGAGGCGTAGTTGCACCCTGTTTATCTGGTGTTCCGCCCTCGGTACCAGCCTCCATTTATTGTCTGTGTGAGCCTGTTTAAAAAAAGGCCAGCTGCATCAGCCACGCTCTTTAAAAGTGGATGTTTTATGGGTGACATTTTTCTAATTTATATCCCACTTGGGCCCCTAACGGAGCATATGAACCTGAGAGACACAGTGTGAACTATCACTCACCCTTCCACCCCCACCAGTCTGAATTCGTCCCCCCAACAAAAGATTTAAGACCCTACTCACTTACAGCTGCAAAGAGATACACATTCATTTGAAACGGGTCAAGGATGGGTCTAAGACGGGTTAAATCAAAAGACAACTCAGATCGGAGAAAAGATTCTTAGCGTTAGATGCTGAACATGCTGCACTTGTTATAATTAATTTTAACTTAAGCTACATAGCCCCATTTGAATTCCTGCATGGTATAACTTCCTTCTGCAGATTGCTAGCATTTAAAAACTGCCCATATCAAAGTTGTTTTTTACAATCAGAAAAAACAGGAACAGTTCCTTCTAGCTTAAAGAAGTCAGTTTCAAAAACATCCTTATCCGTAGTTTCTCATTCAGTTGTTTTTTTTTATGTAAACCCTCAGCACGAGTTCAGTCCTGGAGCGCCACCATCCTGCAGCCACTCCAACACACCTGCATCAGAAGAATGGCTCCACACCTGGCCTCTGCTGATCTGAGTGGCTGGATGCTGATGAGGATAAAACTTGTAAATTTTGAGTTTCAAAAATCAAAAAATTCCACTTTTGAAACTCAGAACATTTCAAGTTTTTCTCTAGAAAATTTCTGAGATTAATCACAAATTAGTAAATTTTCAACTTTTCAAACTGAAATTTACGAGAAAAAAAACATTTTTGGAGATGTCAACATTTTTGGCAGAAGTTAGTGTGTAGTTTGAGGGACAGCAGTGCAACACTGTAAGCTCCACACAACTGGAAAACAACTGGTCATTTCAACGCTTTCCATGCTTTCCTCAAAAGTACTTGTAGGTGTGCTGGTCAGAATATGACATTGTAGCCTGAAAGTAACAATTAGCATGTACTCATGTTTGAACAGCGCAAAACACTGTGCCATTCAAAACATGGTATCCTTTTAATTTAAGAGTCCTGCAGCAGCGTGTAAAAGTTAGCTTTGTTTGCTTTAACTTGGCATACTTGTTTCACTCTGTTCAGCCTTCCTGTTATCTGTTGAAAGTGTAGCTCACTCTTCGCCGTCTGCCTATGGTCTTCTTTGGACGGGCCGTACTGAAACAAAATTCTTACATTTGAATTGATGTCTGTTAATATTTAACTATCTCTGCTTCTTTCCAAATTGCAGTATTTAGCTTTTGGGCATAACTGATTAAACTAATGCTTCAACATGCAGGGTCTAGTCTTCTCTATGCTTTAAATATGCATTAAATATTTATGCCTAAGTGTCGGAAAGGTTTAAGCCATACTCACATTGCTCTCTAGGTTCTGGCAGCATAGTCCTTGGGCTCATAAACAAAATCAAAGGAATCACAATAAAAAAAAAAAAAAATCAGGTGCTCTGATCAAAACCGGCACACAGAGAGCTTCATATATGAGACTGTGATTCATTTAAATTATTTCAGTAAATGTCTTAAAAAGATGTAAGTAGCTGTGTGAAGAGTTTAATAAATACCTCCAAAATGGGCCTATTTATACAAAAAAAAATATATATAAAAATATTCAAGCATGAGTCACTTTGTTTTTAATATAACTGGCCAAGAGGCAACAACAAAATCCCAGCCTGCCATCTGTATAGATTGTATCCCCTCCTATGCATAAGGTGTTGGCACACAGATGGAGATCAGTTGCTCCTGAAATACCAAACCGCAGACCAACATCTGTTAAGTATTGAACTATTTTTGAAGAGGTTTTCCCTCCCTCTTTACCGAGCGAGCTAGACCCATTAGATCCCAACTATCTGTATCAAGTGCATCTCTGAACTACTGCAAAATTGCAGCGAGCGCCATCAAACCTGGCATCATTGACGCATAATACTTTTATGTGAGTGCATAAAGCTAAGCATGCTGTTTGACTACACTTAGCAGAACAAATGAACGCATATCAGCGCACAGCCTTTCCTAGCTGTAGTAGCAGCATTAGGCTCTTTGTATCAAAAAGAGCAGTAGCACCTGGAATGCAAATTCTACCAAGGAGTACAAGTCATTTGAATAAAAATTACACTCTCACTGCTCCTGTATTGTGGCTTTGACGGCTCTTTCTGATAGAAACCAGCTGTGACTAACTCGTCTCGATGAAAAGATTATGGCTCGCTGGCTTTGATGTATGCACTTCCACACTATAGTCACTGTCTACTCTCCGAGCCCTCCATTCTCCTGCTATACTCAGGATGAAAATAGATCCTGAGAAGCATTCATTGCTAATATATTTTAAATTCCTTCAACCTTCCTCATATCTCTCCAGCTGTGTACACTTGAAGGGAGTTTGGGGGCGAAACAACCCCAACATAACTTCACACCCCAACCTGCAGGAGGAAAAAGTTGTGGTTTTTATATTATGCATGACAGATGCGTGGAAAGTAACGCCTGGGAGATTTCAGTGTGAAGAGTTTAACAGATGACCTGATAGAAATTAGATATATGCCTGCTCAGCTGAACCTACACTCCTGGGTGGGATGCAGGTCTTGGCATTCATGTTTCTTTTCCATGACTTTCCACAGTCTGTTTTTTTTGTTTGTTTGTTTGTTTTTTTTCCAGAATTTCTCACTAAGGTCAATTGAAAAACCATGCAACAATTAGCATCTTCAGTGCTATTGTACAGCACTGTGAAAGGTGTTGTATCTTTTTTCACTCAGACAGATTGGGTTAAAACTTTTAGACCTCCTCTGGACTCTTGATATGCACTGATACACACAGTGGAAACTATGCTAGCACCACCACAGAGGTTGATATCTGCAATCAACTGATATTAGGGGGTCAGCCAATCAGCACCAAGGAAAATAAATTGTGCTTCTGCATTGGCTGCTTTGCAAAAACGAGCTAATAGCATGTCAAGTAGCACTGCAGCCAGGTATTTTACCTTTTCAAGCTCATATTTTAGATATCTTGCTTTTTGACAAAAGTCAGCGAATCGGTGAATATTTCTCAAATAACTTGGAATAACGAGAAATCCACAAATACTGAACCACTTCTATAACATTAGAGAAGAGCACTTGTACAGTCCATTAAAAAGTTCCAACACAGATAATCTTTCCAATTGCTGGCTTTCAGATTCTGATTTTCTTTCGATTGTTAACATTTACAGCTGGCAATGTATGATCAAAGTTTTGTCTATTTTTATTTCTTTGGCTTTGTCAAGATTTAACATTTAATCATCAGTAAAAACAGCCTTCCTGTGACGGTCAGTCTGTTTTTACATTAGACAGCGAGGTGACGTCACACTGTGTGTTCAGGAGAAGAGTGGTAGCCAAGCTAATTTGAATAGCACTTTTAAGCAACAAGGCAGTTCAAAGTGCTTCACACCATAAAAACACAGTAACCAATTGTGAAACAATAAATAAATGTTGCAATTTGTCAAATGGCATCATCAGAATGAAGAATAATCATCTAATATTTTGATTTAGGTTCCAGTTGTTAATCAAAGAAGGCTCCAAACAGGCCTGTTTTTAGCCTGGATTTAAAGGAACTCAGTGTTTTAGCTGTTTTGCAGTTTTGTGTATGTTTGTCAAAATTTGTGGAGCGTGAAAAATGAATGCTGCTTCTCTGTTTGGTTCTGATTCTGGAGATGCAGAGTAGACTAGAACCAGAAGACTTCAGTGGTCTGAAAGGTTCATATGAAACAGCGTTTTGTTATATTACAACAAAGACATAAATACATTTTAAATAGTTTTTTGAGCAGTTAGCATTTAGCATCAGCAGCTTCAAGCATCACTTTTTGTGTGATCCCTATGCGGAATGCAAACCTCCTAACTTGGAGGTCTCTAAAAGACCAGCATCATTCCTTTCCAAATGTTCAACAAAAGGTTGAAAAGATTAACTTTTGCTGCGATATTTTCAGCTTTGTCATTCTGAGCAAACCTAGCGTTCTTTCACATTTTTGCTTTGTCTGACTTAAACACTGCTGATGTTGAAAATAATGACTTTGAGTCTTCTTTACAAAGTCGCAGTTCCTCCATTTGGCAAATAACCAGAAAAAAAAGAACCTAACCGGTATGTATCTAAGACCTTTATGGAGTTTGACAGGAGAAGGAAAAGTGATCTCACCAATAATAGATGGAAAAAAGCTTGAGAAGAGAATCGGTGCTTTCTTCTTTCAAAGCACATGGAAACTCGCTGGTTACTTCCTGCCTCTTGTCTAGACAGAGTTAACGGTCTCGGAATGTCATTTGAAATATATGATAATCAAACTGGGGTTTCGCTGCATTGCTTGAGATACTTAAAGATTTGCCCAAACGATGAAAAAGGGCGAACAAAGTGCTTTAACAGACGCCCAGTCCTGAATCTTTGGTTTTCATCTGGAACTCTTTAAGGGAAAACTGGGGTATTTTTAGCTGCCTCACACAGGGGAGCCTACTTCTTAAATTATTCATGTTGAAACTACTGTGCTTTACGCTGTGTGTTATCTTAAAGTGTTTAGTAAAGAAACAGATTTTAAGACCAAATCGGAGCAATGTAACCATAATCTCCATATCGACTTCTGGGAGGAGAGTCTTCTGTTGGCGTAGACTCCCGGAGGCCTGCCCCTCCTGAAGGCGTTATGAAACAATAACAAATCAAGACACCCGAGAAAAGAACAGAATTCCCATGGCTGATAACACTTGTCACACTTAACCTCTTTGTCTTGACAAATTTTCCTGACACAGGATTGTCAAGCTTCCCATGCTCCCAAACTCCTTTCATTCACTCCTGTCTGGTTGGCATAGAATTAAGTGGCAGGCATGTAAAAGCTCCCTGCGAGTCTGGAGGCGGAGGACGGGGTCGTCGGTGGGTCAGGGTGGAAGCCCGCAGAGCTGAAGGGCGCCAACATTCTCTGGGAAAGCGGAGCAGTGGAAGACTTGGTCATTTCTGATACAAGACAATGGGCTCGGTTGTCGTCTCACCTTTGACCTACTGTATGGTACATTTAGCAGCAACCACTGAGACTCAGAAATTAGTCATGATGATAATGTTTCCTTTCAGCCGTCGACCCAGGCGTTAAACTCATGCCGCTGTTTAACTGGGTGTAAAATTCAGTTTGGATTTTCTGGTGTTCTCAGTCCCCACGCACCGGACCTGTTTGGCAATTAGAATATAAAGGAAGGGAAGGGAAGCGGAGAGAAGAGGAGGGGGTGTCAGTGCTGCTACTGAGGTGTAAAGAAGTCGAGGTTTCATAACCAAAACTGGTCCATCATACAGATGATTCAGTGAGATGCCAGAGAAAGAGCTGGGTGGCCGCAGCTCGTTCTAGTTGTTTAGAGTAAAAGTTAAACTGAAGCTAAACAACCTCAAAAAGCAACACTTTTATTTTCAACATAAGTTCAGATCCAAAGAAACTGAAGAACTGAGAATGTCACGGGTATCTTTTATTTTTAATATTGCAAAAACCAGCACCACATTTCCACCGTGAAAAAGAACATTCTAATATTTAAACAGTGCAGTGTATCTATTATGGCAAGACAAAGCGTGCCATAATGGATGGAAACATCTCTCTTAAAGCCTTAAAACCAGGAACAGAATAGATTTGGAGTAACTCAGTCAAACTCCACTTTTTTCTTATGAAGGGATTCTGTGACATGACCCTAAAGAAGGACATACACCTGAAAAGCCCTCCATTAACGATTGTTGGGATTGGGGGGACAATTATTTTCTTTCATGTAAAGCCTGGCTTTAAATGAAAAACTAGTCCTATAAAAGAGCAAAAACTTTTTCTGGTTCCAACAATGCCTTGTAAAAAGATGTCAGAAAGGCAAAAGATAAAGCAAAAATAATTCAATCCATTTGGATTTGTGCTGATAGTAAAAAAAAATATTTCTACAACTTTGTACCACATTCTGCCTGGTCCAGAAAAATTGGTGCTCAACTTTTTCTGCACAGTTCGACCAAAACATTGACATGCTGGTGCCATGGGTGTCTAGATTGCTTGTTTTCCCTGGAAGATTGGAGCAGTAGAGTAATCACTTTGGGTCTCCACTGCTGTGCTGTAGGGTTCCTGGAATAGAGCGCTGAAATCTTAGGTTCAAGAAGGCCAAAGTTGTGGTAGTCAGCATGCGGGAAATGCTCATTTTTTCCTGACATGAGGCAGCAGAGGGTTCATATGTGTTGGTCAGAAATTCCCTCGGCGGGGGTTTGAGCAAGTGTCTGATCAGCTCTCCGTAGTGTATGAGGAGGAAAAAGCCTGGGCGAAACCTGAGCCCTCTTATGTGATTTCTCATGCTTTGGAGTGTGAAGCACAGCACACACTACCAGGATGTGAATACACCCCAGTTGAGAAACCTTGAAGCTGGTGCGAAGACGAGGTTATTTTTTAATTTTTTATTATTTTTTTTTGGGCAGTGGTCCCAAACTGACGAAGTGTGTCAAAAATGCAGAAGAAAAGGACAATGTGAACATTTCTCGTGTACTAAGTGTTAGTGTGCAGACTTCCTAAATGTGAGACTGTAAGAAAATTACTGCTGCACAGAAAACATGCCTTTTAGTATCAATGATTTTCAAATTGCTCTCCTCAGGGGTGAACTGTGCTTGCCGATGGTGGGAATTTCTGTCCCTGTAGCAAAGTACAAATAAATCATTGCTTTCATCCTTTATAGCATTATGAACCTAAGTGGCTGCTCATTGGTTGTGAAATTTATCTTCCTTCAGCAGGTGCTGAGGGAATCCACACGAGCTTGCCAGGGCCTATGCCGAATTTTTCACAGTCATGTTTAAAACGACAATCACATCTCGCTGCTTTGTGTTGCTACTTTTGTATTCTCTTTTTAGTTAAAATAAAAAAAAAATCCTGATTATTCCAACCTGTTTCTGCTGGATTCATCCAGCCTGTTGGGCACCCACAGTGGACATGCGTGATTAACCGCTAACCGTTCCAGAGTTACCTCGTTCTTCTGGATGGGTTTATTCTCCTGATGGATGACCTATTTCTCAGTACTGTCGCCAAACTGTGAATTAAGTCCTCCCTTTGCCCTACGGTTCTCTTCTTATGTGCCATCAGCAATCATAATTGGAAATGTCAACTCTAATTGGGCATACACTGACCTTTGTATCAAGTACGTGCGTTGAAGCAAATGTCTGCATCACAAATAATCCTGGCCTACTACTATAGGTCTGGATGTGTTTTTCTGCCTCTGAAGACACAGAAGAAGTTTTCCCACAGCTTAAACGCTGAAACACCGCTCATGCAGGTTTTCTTTTGTTGCCACAGCTTGAATGAAGGAGTGAGCTTGTTTGTTGAAAGGACGGGACTCTGCCATTGTTGCGAGTCATAAAGAAAGATTAGCATATGTACAGGTGCGTCTCAGCAACTGAAAATATCATTCAAATGTTAATTTATTCCACTAATTTGAATCAAACAGTGAAACTGATATTGCATATATTCTAGTCAGGTTTATTTATATAGCTCATTTCAGCAACAGGGCGGTTCTAAGTCCTTCACATGATATTACACGCGTCGCGTGATGAAGCTGCGTTAGTCATTTCTTCAGGAGTTGGCTGCATAGTGTTGTGTCCAAGTAGTTTGAGGGAAAGTTCGGTGTAAGGAAAAGGGGGTATGCATTCAACAGAGACTGTGAGATGATTGTGAAGAGAAGCTCATTACGTGTGCAGGATATGGAATAGAACTGTGACAGCCACTTCTGGACCCGAGGCCATGTGAGGCAGACATCTTAACTGGACTAACAGGAAACAAATGAGGGGACTTTCCCTTATGAAGTTCTTTTATTTTTTGAAATCAATGTTCCAGAGACTGGATGAGTTTGTCTGGCTTAAATCTGAATCACATGTTCAAATTAATGAAAATGCTAAATGTCCCTAAAATGGGGAAAAAATTAATATTATGGCAGGTTGCATAAATTCTGCAGATTATTTGGCATTAATCAATCAGATGTGAACCATGCTATAATTGAAACCTTTCCTTGATTCATCCAAGCAGAATAAAATGTTGCAGAAAATGTTTCACTTCTTACAGAGCATGAAGCAGCGTTTAAAAAACTGCCAGCTCATCATTAGCACCTGATGCTAATGCATCGCTCTGCACTTCTGTGTTAAACCAGTGAACCTGTGTCTGTCATCACCAATCTCAAACTTTAAACCCCCTCTAATCTTTAGAAACTGTATGACTATTTTATGGTGTACACTTTGGCTGGACCTCATGACGTTAAAGAGCGAAGAAGGTAAAAGACTTTATTTCTGTTCAGAGCAACAGAAAGTTTGGAAAAGAGGCAGAACATGTGGAAGCAGGTTGGAATTGGTGGAGCAAAGTGTCACATATGATGTATGATAAAAGGATTTCAGCAAGAATGAAGGAAAAAAAATCCACAAGATAGTAGTGAGACGAGGGATGCTTTATGGCTTAGAGATGGAACCAACCAATGAGAAAAAGACAAAAGGCGGAACTGGAGGCTGCAGGACTCAAAATCTTAAGGTTCTCTTGTCGACGCAAAGATGTCGACGGATCAGGATCAAGGGTATCAGAAGGAGAGGTCATGGTAGATGAGAGGCCAGACTGAGATGGTTTGGACATATTCAGAGGAGAAAAAATGATTATAATGGTGGAAGGATGCTGAGGTTGGAGCCTCGGGGCGGGAGGCCAAGAGGAAGACCAAAACTAAAAAATATGGATGAAAGAGGACATGAAGTTAGTTTGTGTGAGGGTTGAGGATGCAGAGGATGGGACTAAATGAAGACAGATGATTCGGTTTGGCAAACTCTGAAGGGGAAAGCTGAAGAAGAAGTTTGGCCAGAGTCAGCCAATGACTGGAGTTGTACTCGATGGAATCTGGCCTCTTATATATATAGAGGAAGCCTGCAGACTGTGGTCAAGAGCTTTGGTCAAAACACTCTGTTTTGTTGAAAAGTTTCAGAACAATGTATGACAACTAAAAATTTTGAATTTAATCTCATTGATTTTCAGCTTGGTTCCCATTTTGTCTTGATACCACTCATCTCTATACCCACACCAGATGCTGTACAAGTGTGTAAATGGAAATCCAATGAAGGGTGTGCCTGCAGTTGTCTTTCTGGTGGCCATGTGGAGCGTACCTTCTGGTCTCCTGTCTTCCATAATCCTCCGCTGTACCCATCACTGGACAACCACATGACTCCTATTAACATGTCTGAGAAGCATCTGCCTGAGGATTAACTCGCTTCTGCTGCCGGTTCACGAGTGCACTTGGATTACGAGCACGCAATTATAGCCCCACATTTCCCTCTGGTTATAATGTCTAGGTTCTTAACAATGGCACAGTTCAGCACTAGGTATAGTGATCAGTCATTGTGATCCAGTGGCTCTGCTTTGGCTGAAGGGGTCTTTCTGGATGGATAAGTCATGGAGGGGATTGGTATTCATGCTGTCCACACAGTGGAATTGATTCTGTTCGTCCACAGTTCACTTCTCCCTGGTTAATGGGTAATTAAGTTGGCAGAGGAGACCTCATGACTGATGAGGCTGCATGACTGAACTTCCAACGACAGTGGGGACTGGTTGCACAGGTAGAGCTGTCAGGGTACAAAGCCTACAGAAAAAAGGCACTAAGATTTATTTTAGGTAGGATTGTTCTTTACAACAAAAACCTTTCCAGATGTTGCATCATATACAATTACTGGCCAATTTATTAGGTGCATCTATAGGAACAGAAGACATGTAGATATGGTGAGGATGAGATGTAACTCAAACCAAGCATCAGAAAGGGGAAGGGAAGGGATTTAACTGTTGCATGGTCACTGATATATTGGGGTTTTCACACATAACTATCACTGAGATTTACAGAGAATTGTGAGAAAAAGATAAAATATTCATTTGTGTTGACCAAAGCTTTTTGTTGATATGAGAGGTCAGAGGACAAGGGGAAGACTGGCTGTTGATGATAGATTGTCAACTATAGCTCAAGTATTCACTTGTTACTAGGTTAGGGACACAGAATACCATTTCTGAACACGTGACATGTGGAACATTGGAGCAAATGGCCTTCACCAGTAGAGATGCTTCTTCTTTTTTATTCTGTTAACCTTTACTTAACCAGGAAATGAAACCATTGAGACCAAGGTGTCTTTTACAATAGTGACCTGGTCAAGTGGTCAACAGCACACACTTCAAAATTACTGAGTATAGTTTGCTATACTCAGTAATTTTGAAAAAGTACTACGGCTGTGAACGTTAAAAGATAAATGGCAGAATATTCCAAGCCGAAAGAGTAACTAAAGGAAACTCTGTCCAAATGTGAGGAACTTACAGGTGGAAAGAGCCACTAGAGGACCAAGCATAATGGCTGGAGGTTACTTTAAATACACAAAGATAAGATGGGGCCAAAGCTAGTAGGATCTATAAAATAAAATCCAATGAGTGTACCTTAATGTACCCAGAGAGAGCAGTTCGACCTTGGCATAAAGTTTACAATGATTGGTGCGCCACAAACCTCAGAGAAGAAACCTTCACTCGAAGGCAGATGTGCAGAACATCACCATTATCAATCAGTTGTAGAAATATTGCTAATATAAGAAGTTTGCAGGCTTGAGGTTTAATCCACATTTTCCTACAGGCTGCAATTATAAGCCATACATTTTCTTTCCACTAAACTTCACTTTTAATATGCTTGGATAAAGCACACTGAAGTTCAGGTTTTTTTTGCGGCTCCCCCTCCTCTTGGATGAAGAGTAACTGTCAAGTTGAACCTTTTTATATGTGATCAATCTTTATATAGTAATATATTTATTAATTAAATTATTGAAATAAAGTATGTTTTGAAATAAATTATTGTTTATTGGGAGGCATGTGTAAGATACTGGCTGCTACAGTGTCTATAATAACCCTAGTTTGAATAAACCTAATCTTGAAAATCTACACAATACTAGATGCTCATTTTATTTTATAATATTTGAATTTAGTTATAGTTACTAAAGCTCAGAAACCAGAATAAAATGGTTAGTCTTCCTTTCAACCTAATCCCTCCGATTATGTTTTGCATTAACTTGGTAGCAAATTGTATGAGATGAAGCTTGCTTTATGTGGTCAGGTCAACATCAGACACAAAGTTCCCATCCTGGTTTTCTTTTTGTTATTCTGAAGCTTTAGTAGCTTAGTGCTGGTTCTCTGCTCTCACCTGAGACTTTTCCTCATACAAGTTAAACAAACGCAGCCATCAAACCAGATCCATACTGTGCCAGCATGTGCAGATAGAAAGACTTGAATGTGAACACCAGGGATAACTTTGATGTTAAAAGGTAGCAATTGAACCTTTGAACCCTTTGACTGCATTCCTAATCTAATTCCAAAAATCTGCAGGGGAGTGTTTCTCTTCTAAACCAAAGTCATGCAGCAGAGCTGGCCACAGGCTCGGTCTGTTGAGCCAGCTGCCACCGGAGGCTTCATACAAACCGCAAAACCCCATAACTCCCTCATATTCTCTGGAAGATGTTCAGCCAAAAGCAAAATCAATACCTCACTTCAAAGTGCCCATCTGCATAATGTTCACAATGGCCGGTGCATTCAGAGGATATGAAGTGGTTTGAGTCGGTGCATTCCTCAGATCAGGAACAACAGATGAAGCAGATAACTTCTTATCCAGGTTGAATAAAGACAACCTGGGTTAGCATGGGAGCCGTGGGGAACATCGAACCTGACCTCTGCCCTCGGAGGTCCACTTGTTTTTGTTCCACTGCCTACTTTGCAGGAGATAAGCTTGGTTGGGATCTGATATCATGTTTGCAAACACCGTCTTAGACCCGGGCTTTTTGTTCCGAAGAAAAACATCTGCTTGCTACTGCAAATGTGAAAGTGTGAAAAATGAATATTAAATATGTAAAGGTAGTTTCCTCAGTGAATATTTAATTCTAATAAAACTGTTTACATGCAATTCACAGCATATGTTGCTAACAACACACATTTTCTATACTTAAAGTTTACAGCACAAAGTGCAGGACAGTGGATTCCCAGTATCTGCTGTGTTTCGGGAGCACAGCCACCCGCACATAGCTAAAATCATCAAATACTTGAAACCACTCCAAAAACTCTTATAACAACCTACGTTAATAGTTTGAACATCAAATATACTTTAGTATTATTATGCACAGTGGATTAAAGCTAAGATCTACAGGCTGTTAATTATTATTTTAGATATGTGCTCCAAAAAATCTGGGAACAGATAGTTTTTCTGCAAATAATTTGGAGTTGCACCTGCTAACGTGGAATTACCCTGGAAATCAGCACTGAACACACCTACTGCAGTTTATTCAATGCATGTTGGAAAAATGTTTGTTAATGACAGCTTTACGTGTAGGAAAAAACATTATTCAGTTCTGACCTCTTACCCATTTTTCTACAAAGTGTGGGCAAATATGGAAGCTCATCTACTTTCTCTTGACTAAGATATTTATTCTAATCATAGATCTTTAATTTTGGTCAACTTGCAAGCTTTTTTAGGATATCTTGCAAGCCTCATTTTTGAAGCAAAATATTTATATAAAATGACATTTGCTATGTCATGCAATTCGGAGAAATAGAAATTTAAATTGGTTTAATAGAGTATACGTTGTTGATAAAAATGCTCAACATTCTTCATTAAATTGAAAGTGGTGAAACTTAAGGTTAGTATTTTTCAAAAACTAAAATAAGAAGAAACAAAACTCTGCGATAAATATTTTACAATTTCTGTTCCCTTCAATTCACATCATCGGTCTAGTCAAACAAATTTAGTTCTGTGTTTTCTGTCTAAATTTAATGAGTTAAAATGATTGACAGAAACCAAAGTGAGACTCTTTGATGGATGCAGTTGACACTTGTTGGGTGATTTGATGATGTCAGATTTCTGCACTAATTTTGTTTTCATCTGACCAGACTAGATTGTACCAGCAGTTTAATGGCTTGTCTGTTTAAAGTGAGATTTAAAATGCTTTTTCTTCATCGGTGGAGTTTTGCGCGGTGAGGCCAATCCAGTTGAAGTTCTTTCATGCGTATAATAAAAACGAATCCATGTCTTTGCTGGCTCCCTTTTTCTGCTCGTGATTTTGTTGAGTAAATATTCCTGCCATTTCAATTCATAACACATATAGGGATTTAAGGCTTTGTCATAGAGATGTGTAAATCTCTAATCAATAGACCAATTAGAAATATATTTACAAAAAAACCTCAGTGCTTATCTTTGTAAGTTTAAATTCTGTTGAGTTTAAGAGTGAAGTTGTCTGTGTGAGATTTGTATCATTTTTCATCATTTTTCTCATTAATGGTGCTCCATTTAAAGTCTAAGCCCAAGTAAATTTCTTCCGACTCTCATTCAGTACTTGCAAAACATTCATATTTTTTAATGGTGATAAAAATATTCATTCAGCAGGTCACTATTTATCAAACAAGAGGAAAATAAACATCACGGTTATTTTTTTGGCTGCCTGCTGTTAAGATATCTCAGCTGATAACATTCATGCATTCTCCACATTTAGTTTTTTTTTTTTTTTTCCCATGTGAACAAAGGTCAGAGCAGAACAGAAGGTCCAAAGAGCTGATTTATATCGGACGTCTCTTTTCAAGAACAAGAGCTTCTGATTTATGAAGCCTTATAAAAAGACCAGTTGTCAGGCATAGCAGCAGGATTGACAGATGCAAATGTGTCTGAAGATTTATTATTAACATGTCTTTACAAAGTTCTGTTGCAAGCAAATTAAAGCAGGCTAATTGCACTACTTTCAAATGAAATAAAAGGTGATCAGCCATGAAATAATTTGCTATTTTTATACTGAAGCATCTACTATTAATTTTCCAAAATAAAACGCTAAAAAAACAAAACAGTTCAACAGAAAAGTGGAAAAATGACTTAAATGTAGCCTAATATGCAACAGAATATTTTATGGCTTCTTTATCCATTTTTTTAAATTGAAAAAAAAAAAAAAAAAAACACAAAAACAAAAAAAAAAAACTTAACATCTGTTTAAAAAAACATAATAGTAAAGAGTAGCAGGAAAAGTAAAGCCTTTAATGAATTGCCTTGTTAGAAAATCAACCCCAGAATAATTTAGAGTTTTTCAAATGACTCATAATCGCAGGTATTCTGCTCCATGCCTGGCGGGGCCCGACTTTACAGCCACAGGAAGTGTCAGGACCGTGCAAATAATTTTTCCATTTTAATTAAAAGAAATAATTAAAAGTCGACAGAGTGGTAAAGAAAATAAACAGAAAATGTTATAAATAGGAAAAAAAAAACTATTTTGCAAGTTAAAGCCCCATGTAATCAAGAAAATGTTTGGTTTTGCGTTTTCTGCATTCAAAATGAAGTTGGAGTGAAAAAAGAAATTAGTACAATGGAACATCATTAAAGCATATATTTTTAAAATTCTGCTGATGTAAATCTGTGAAGCAGATATTGTTTTCTTATTTGAGTAAGTTCACTTAAAGAACTGACTGATTCAGCTGTGCATTAAAATGTTAAAATCTCGACACAAGCAGAGTGTTTTTTTATCCACCAAGATGTAAATCTGAGTGAGAGTAAAAAAAAAATTACTTTCACTCTTTCTTGTTGGCTGTTCAACGGTGATCTGGTGCAAAATGCATAAATCTGTATTTATCATGGCTGTGGTGGTGTTGGGATATTATTATTGCTGTCTGCTTCAAGAGTTGGACACAGAAAAACAAAAACAGATTCAAACTTTACTTCTCTCTTTTTTTTTATGCAATGACATCAACCGGCCTTGTTTCATCTGCGGCATCAAGGTAAGAGAATGATTTTGTTGTTCCACTGAGTTAGTTTTCCTAAAATTGGTAGACTCTAATGCCTAAATCTGCCCATTTTGCTCAATGCCGGGACTCATTATTCTGTTTCCTTAAAACCACGCGAGGTTTGTTGTACAAACAATGGAGACTGTGGTGAGTTCTCTGAACGTCAGGCAGTCAGATGAGGAAATGTGCATCTGCACTGGATCCCAATTCTGTCACTTAATGTTTTTCATGCAGAAGCAGCTCCCTGTGGTTCCAGCATTACTGCTTTTCTTTACTTTTTACAGTACCCACAGAGTCTTCATCCTGATGGCTCTGAGCGAACTTCTCATGTTCAAAGGAGCCCTAGTTTTAGCTTCTCCTGCGTCTTTTCAAGCTTGGAAAAGAAACGTAGCTTCCATATCTCATCCTGAGTGAAATGCCACTTTCATAGCTGGCCTTTTATGTTTTTCCCCCTCTTCAGATTTGAATTGCCTTTAGACTGCTCCACATTTCCCCAGACTGGTAGGAAGTAGCTGCATATAAAGCCTGTTTGTACAGTGGTTTCACTGATGGGTCACTCTTTGTCTGGGCATCCATCTTAAGATCAAGACAAAGTTTTCGATTGATGGTGAAGATCTCTTGGACTTATTTATCAGCAGCAAAATTTAAAAAATCGCATTAATAAAAGTAGCTAATTTTTCTTTCTCTCTATATATTTCTATATATTTAAAGTAGTAGCGTAAGTAGCTAGAAATGTGTTTTTTCAAGAAAACTGTCAAGCTGTTTTTAAATGAACAATTTTATGTTTGTTATTTATGTGGCAATAAAACTGTGAGGAAAATAAGTTTTTGATACAATTAAGGAAAAGCATTATTTTTTCTTCGCTACTACAGGTTGGTAGTTAAGGAAACAATTATTGCCACTGTTTTTATAAAGCAGAATTGCCTCTGTTAATTTAACATTTTCTGAAAATATGTCATACAAAGATGGAAGGTTTAATTGAACAGTATTTTACAGTAGTTATATGCTTTCTGTCTCTATTAACAGCTGTTTTGGTTTTCTTTCTGCAAACATTGGATTTTCACTTCCCTCACCAAGAATCTTTAAATAACTTAATCCCCTCATCTTGAAATTGAAGAGTTTTTAAGAGAGCCTATAAAATATTTTGCCCACAGCCGTTTCCTCTGAGTGAGACAGTAATAGCATCTCTGGCTCAGAAGAATATCAGAAATAGAAATATTCTGTAACAAATGTTATATTAGAGGCTTTGCTTGTCCAAATATGTCCCAAAGTGACCAGTTTGTGTTGGATTCACTGATCCAAAATAGTCTTTTACTAAAAGCCTTTAAGGAAGCTGAGGAAATGTCACCAAAGTAGGTCAAACTGGACAATGTTGTCATGCATTTAAAAAAAACAAAACATTTTTGCTAAAATTCATGGAAAATTTAGAATGAAAACCCGGCATTGCTTAGTTGTTTATCCTCTGGTTTATTTCTCATAGGGTCCAATTAACATTCAGGTTTGGTTTTATTTTGGCTATAGGCAATGAAGTGGTCTTTGTCTATTTAACATCTTGTTTCTCATGCTGTTGGTTGAAGAACATTGCTGGAGTGGTAATTCAGCAAATTGCCCGTTCAGTTTTCTCCTAATTTTTAAAACCAAGTCATTTCTTTATTTCGCAATCACCAGATTTCACCTAATCTTTTTGCAGAATAGCTCTTTTACATGCTGTTCATAAAACTTTAATACTGCCGTGCATAAATGTGTGCATGCAGCTTCTGAAGGAGGGTTTTGGGTGGTGACAAGGATGTAGTTTTACCTCTGGGAGATGGTAAGGACACAGTGAACAGGCTAGAGGACACGTTTAATGCAAATCTCTCTCCCAACGCCCCCTGCGCTCTGCTGCAGAAACAATAGTTTGGATTCTATTTGACATGGATGAGTAAAACACTCTTTTTCTGCCTCTGACTCTGTCTTCCTCTCCACTGAATATATATCACGGCTGTCAAAGAGGGCTGAGGAAGCTCACTCTAAATATTAGCAGTCTGCTGTCTTGTCTTTTTGTGGCAAACGATTCTAAAGCCACAGAGGCTCCGAGAACAAGATAGAAATCCAGTCCAAGCTGAGACGTGTTTGAGGGCCAAAGGGATATCAGACGCATGTCTCCGTTGAGAAAGGAGTTCAGAAACATCTCTCAGATGTTGTTGTTTTTTTTTTAGCGTTTGACCTTTGGGGAATCGTGCACATGTCAGACAGCGTCTTTACTTTACTTTCATACTCAAGAGTTACTCTGGTTGTGCTGGGAGACATGTGGATGGCATTTCATCTTCACACCTCTCAGGACTCAAACACAAAGTTAATTTCTACATTGCATTTCCAAACTCAAGAGTTTGGTCAAATCTCCAGAAAGGATATCAGTTTTCTCTGTAATGAACTCCAAGTTTGAACTAGCAATCCACAATTTTTGGGTTTTGCTCCCGATTTCTGAATTGAAATGTTTACCCATCAGATCAATTTTCCTTAACCTGGTTTGAGCTCCTGTGGTTTAACTGGCCACCACAACCAGCAGCAGAATCCTACAGCAACTGAGTCAGACGTGTCCAAACCTTTTGCACCATGATCCAAAACTACCAGGTTGAATACCTTCGATCATATCTTGTTTTACTTTGTTTAATAAATTTAAGAAGATATAAACGTAATTGACAATTTGTCTGAAAAAATAAATAAACAAGAGTCCATCTCCATCATTTTGATTTGCTGGATGGCCAAACTTGAAACCCTGTTGGAGAGTTGTCGTTAGAGAGATGTTGGAGGTTCTACATGGCAAAGTACTTGGCATTAGATGTTCTTGTATCCTCTTCAATATGGCAGGCAGCATCCTGGCATGGCTGTTGGTGTAGCACTTCAGCATTAATGGAATTAATATTTATGATTAAACATTTTAGTACTGTGATGCCCACATTTTTTCCATTTGATTGTCTGCACTGTGTTGAAATTATTTTTTGTTCCCTTCCTCTGACTGATACCTGCCGGCAGTGACTCCCTCTGGTGGTTCGGAAGCTCTTAGCAGATCATGACTTTCACAGTGAGATCCAAATGTCAGAACCAGAACAGCTTTGAGGTTAAGCAGGTGGACTTCAAACATAGACAAGCAAATATAGAACTAAATGGAACGCACCACATCTAACAGCACCGTGTGCATTAAGCAATAGGAAGATTCATGCAGTGTGTCCAATGACTGCGACTCTCCCACCGCCCTGGAAGTCTGCAGGGCCTCCAACCAGCGAGGGGCCGAGGTGAACACATTAGAAGGCAGGATGGAGAGAGAGAGAGCGGCACAAAAGATGTCTGTAATGCAATAAGAATGAATAAAGGGCTTTTTAATGAGGAGGCCTCCCTTCCTCTGATGTTCCCTCTGCCAATCCAATTGTTCAATCATTGTGAGTGGGAAGTGAGAGCTGCGGGGCCCCAGAGCTGGGTTTACTGGAAAGTTGGGGTTGGCGGGGTCGAAGCACAATCAAATCAGCTGTCAAGGAGACTTCTTTTTTTTCTTTTTCAAATTGTTCGTCATGTAAGGGTCAAGCATCCATATATACGTTCTCTGAATCCTGCATCTGCTGCAAAGGAAACGGTAAAAAGTCTCTATTTTACCGTTTCCTTTTTATCTTTTATTTTTGCCTCTTTAATTTTGGTATTACTTGAAAGATCTCTTGTGATCAATGCTTTCTCTACACTGAACTTCAATCATTCATTAGTTTTAATCAGTCACTTACTCAGTTATGCTCTGCATATGCTTTACATAAACTAAAACAGGAAAAATTGAGATAAAAAAATGGCTTATTTAAATATTTTGATCATAAAAGAAGCACATTACTTATTAACTTCTTTAATGTGACGGGGAATCTTTACATAATGTAAAATCAGACAAAAACTCAGACAAGTAAAAAAAAAGAAAATAGAAGTCAGCTTAAAGTATCTGCGATTGGTTGCACTGAATTTTATACATTGGTGTCTGTCTTCTGGAACCAGTCTGCCCAATCTCCTCTGGATGAGAAAGCCTCGCTGTTGTCAGAGGTCAAACAAATTCTGCTCACTGAATATTTTCTCGTTTTCAGACGATTCCATGCAAACCTGACAAATACTTATGGGTGTAAATCCCCCAAAATCAGTAGTTTCTGAAATCCTCCCATCAGCCTATCTGGCACCAACAGCCATACAACAATTAACGTCACTTAAATCCCCTTCCTGTCCAGTTGTGATGCTTACTTGGACTTCAGCAAGCCGTCTCTTCCACCTCCAGATGCATGAATCTAATTTGCCTCTGTGTGATTGACTGAGTTGCTTTTTGTGGTAAAAAGCTAAAACACTGAAACTGCTGTAAAGTCTCCATGGTTTATTCCCCTTGAAAGCGACAGACTGGCGACCTGTCCAGGGTGACCCTGCCTCTCGCCCGGAACGTTAGCTGGAGATAAGCGCCAGATATGAGGGGATGTTTAGGACAAAAACTCTCACACACTACTAAAGATTCATACACACCTAAAAAAATACTAAAATTGCGCATACGCAGTACTAACATGTCACACATGCACACGATTTTTCTCTCACATGCACACAAAAGAGTAAAATCGCTCACATACACAGTACTAACATGTCGCACACGCACACAGTGTTTCTCACACACATACATACATACATTTGACTAAATCTGTTTCGTTTAAAGTGCTTGACAAACTACTAGTTGCGTCAGGGGAGGATAGAAAAATGTTCAAAATGGCTGCTGCCTGACCAATTCTGTCTCTTCTGGAACTAGAGTTAGCCATGTTCGGTATTTCTTCTTCGGCACTAGTTGTTGCCGGTTGATAATTCCAGTGATGCTCGCACCTGCTGGACACACTGTACTACAGCGATTTTGCTCATTTTAATCAATCAGATTTATTTATTTGTATAGCACATTTCAGCAACAAGAGAGTTCAAAGTGCTTTATATAGTTAAAAACAAAAATATACAAAGTCATAGAACATCCAGTGAGTCAACAATCGAAGCTTATAGTTTAAGATCAACTATGCATGTGCAGTCTGATCTAAACATTATGCTCCGCCTCTTCCGTGACAACTCCCACACATTCAAAAAATTAGTGTCTCTGTCACACATACAAAGAACGACTGTGTGTGTGTGCGACTATAGTCTTATGCATGTATGAGTGTGATCAAATTTGTGTTTGTGTGCAACATGTTAGTAGTGTGTATGCGCAATTTTAGGATTTTGTATATGGGTGTGAGAGAAAATTTGTATGCGTGTGTTTTAGTAGTGTGTATGTGCAATTTTAAGGATTTTTTGAGTGTGTATGAGTCTTTAGTAGTGTGTGAGAGACAAAACATAGTTTTTGTCCTCAATGGCCCCTCATAGCCAGCAGCCCTCCCGACCCCACTAGGGACAAGGGTGTACAGAAAATGGATGGATGAAGTTGATCTTCAACTTCATAATGATGTTGAAGCTTCATGTTGATTAAATAGCATCAGAAAGTGCAAAGTAAATTGCAGTTAAATACAATACGTTTCATACTTATAATATGATTGATTGAGAAAAAAAAAGACCTGGAAAGATAGATATGTTTGGCATGTTGTTCCCAGAGGATCCATGTTTCAGAAACAACCTATGCATTCACCTCACATGCAGTTGGGATTTGTTGTGCTGCTGTTTAACGCTCACAGAGGACTGGAGTATTTCATTTGGCCGGCGTCGCTGCAGGGTACAGCCTGTGTTCAACCGGATTGGATTAAGATCAACAATTGCCCACCATAAAGGGAGCTCCATGAATCATTCTGTCACAGATCATCCTCGTGCGAAAGTGAATGCCTGTGCACGTTGATTTCAGGGCGCTCCTTTTGTGGCAGTCCATATTGCTACGTCCACACTTCGGCTGTAATTTGACTAAATGGAAACTGAGCGCTGAAGTAACAAAGTTCCACCACTTACCCAGTAATTACTTCGTGTTGTTGTTTCTTACGGCCTCTCGGAAAGCTGTGGCTAAATTTTGCCACAGCTAATTTTTTGCCCTTTTGCCTTTTGTCCTCATATTTCTCTTTCTTCACCTGAACTCTTTGAGGTGCCGTTTTATCAGAACTGCTTTAAAGAAGAGTTTTTTTGGACACACTCCACCGCAACCCGAGTTATTCACTGTGAACTTTCTTTGATCTCGACTTTTTTGTTAAAATCTTGAATTTGCTTGGAGAACAGGATGTTCCATTCACATGTTGACTGAACTGCTGTTGACTTTTAATATCGCTCCTGCTGAAATGATCCTTTCCGAGTTTAACTTTACTGTCTGAAACGAGAAACTAAACTCAAAAGTGTCACTCCAACCTTGCTGCTCCCGTTTTCAGCCGAGCTAACCAGGATTCAATGTTCTGGCCCATTCAGCCGATTATGACTTGCCTGCAGTCACATCGCTGCTGGTGACTATCTCAGCAATGGAACCCCATCCCACCAAACATAAGGATGGGATTAAAAGCCAATAACTCTGGTCAGACAGCTGATGCCTCAAACTACCTCAGACTTAATTGACGTTCCCAATCCAGTCATTTAAAGAATGTGTAATTGCTTCATTGGTCCATAGTGTGTAACAATTTGTGTCACACTAAGGATTGTGGGCGTGTGCTGGTGTGTGTGTGTGTGGTTGTTTCACAAGGCTGAGTTACTGTCTCATCCATGCTTCATGTTGATTAAATAGCACCAGAAAGTGCATCTCTTGTTAGAGGTCAGAGGTTAACATGTAAGTGGCAGGACTTTAAGACTTAGACACAAAGTAAATCAAAGAAGTGTAATACCTCAATAGCAGTGATTTCTGTAAATCTAACACAAAATGGCTCTTTAGATAACTGTTGCAGTCTCAAAATGATTCCACACCTTTACGATGAACTTATTTAGCACTCAAATTCCCCCTTCTACCGGTATAATACCAATCCCTCAAGGTCAAAGGCGCCTAGTTCTTTTATATTCTTCAGCTTTTGTGCTGCAGACTTTTTTTCCCCCTCTAATCCCAACAGAAACATCTACTAGCGTTCAAGTCCTGTGACTGATGGCCTCTCTGTCTTTAGGACTTTTCTGCGGCCAAACTTTGGTGGATTTTGCGTGATGCTTTGGGTTGTTGTCCTTTTTGAAGGTCAAATGACGCCAAGGTCAAAGGCTTCTGCTTCCTCCCAGATATCAAGACGTTTTCTCCCAGGGCGTCATCAGACTCGGCTGAATCCGTCTTGTCCTCCACATGTACCAGAGGAGGCAGGCCCACAGCATCACCACCATGTGGGCAACCACCATGCTTCACTGTAGAGCTGGTGTTCTTTTCAGGGCTTGCTTCATTTTTCCTCCTGACATTCTGGTTATTTGTTGACCTAAAAACCTCCAGTTCTGATTCACAGCAGACTCTCAGAACCTCTTTGTTTTATTTATGTAACTTCTTGTGCTTTACGGTCAGTGGTGGAGTGTGTATTTCAGTTCAAGCATGGACCCGTTCAGAATATAACTTTCTTGGGAAACTGGAATCCCATTGGCTGCTTTCTCCAAGTCTGACTGCAGGTTTTTTCAGTCAGTGGAGAGATTTTTGAGAAATTATACGTAGAGAGTATAATTTCTCTCTAATTTAATTGTACTTTATTCCTCAAAAGATAAATAAATAATAAAAAATATTTTAAGCTTAATTTGTCTTCCTCTCTTCTGAGTATTAATTTCTCTCTAATACGTTGAGAGGTTGCTTTTAGTTTCAATGGAATGCCTTGGATGTCTCTAAGAATATTGCTGAAGGTGGCAGTTATCTGTTTTGCTTGTGCAATCTTTTTTCTAAGCAGTTTTTCCTTCCACTAAGTTTTCCAATAATATGCTTGGATGCAGCACTCTTTGCTCCTGTAGAAATGAGTTTATACGGCTTGCTGTCTGTGTGGAGGGTGTCATTGTCTGTTGGACATCTGTCAAGTCAGCACTTTCTAGATTAGAAGGCCGTTACATTTCTATATTAATCTCATTTTATTGGTTTTATTCAATTGTAATGTTCTGAGAAACTTAATGTTGGAATTTCATTAGCTAAATTATAATCATAAAATTAGATATAAAAACATGTGATTTAATCTTTAATGTATCTACAAAATTTCACTCTAATTAAAATTATTGAAATCTTTGATCATTTTGATGATATTCTAATTTACTGGTGCAACAGTTCATCTTGAATCAAATTATATCCAAATATTGAGATATTACATTCAGGCCTAACTTTAGTCATAATTTTAAGGTCATTGTGTTTTTTTTAATAATTATCTGCTGTCACATTCAATTAATTTTTCAACTTTTTTCATTTTCTGTGCTTTGGAAGGAAGATTTTCCATATTTTTTATGAATTCAGTTTCCTATTGAACTTTTCTGTGTGATCATAAGAAACATACTTAAATTTTTCAATCACTTTTCAAGGTGACCGGCTACACCCAGTCACCGCAGCCCATAAAATGTAGCCACCTCACCCTTTTATTGCTTTTTACTTTGAAACGCTGCTTTTTTTTCTCTGTGGACCAGCGTATCTGCTTGGCGTTTGATGTGACGGCCGCTGCAAACCTGTCTGCACAGTGAAACCGCTGCGAGGTTAACAACCAGCAGCTCCTTAACTCTGGCAGGTTTGCTGCTTTTGTGATCTGAGTCAATGCTGTGACCTAGCTACAATGCATTTAGCACGCAAGCCAAGTGGAAATAAAGAAGAAGCAACATGTCAGGCTAGTGCAATTTGCATTGTGAAGAGAATAAATGATCTGTTAAACCTATGTTTTTAATTTCCATTTTGAAAGCTCATTTATTCTTTGAACAAATTGACGTAATATTTAATTTGGAACAAGCACAAACCAACGCACAGCTTTCTCTCATATCATGCTGATTATCATTCGCCATTTTTAGATTATCCACTTGAAAACAAAAAAAAAACCATCTGTTTTATTATGAAATACCTCTGAGTTGATAAAACACGTAGAAGGTCATACAAATGTGAAAATAAATTCAAGTGATGTTTCTGTTAACACATCTTCTAAGCTGAGTTTTATTAGATTTTCAGAGATAAAGCTAGTTTGTGTCCTTGAAAAACTGTTGACAGTATTGTAAGTGGAATCTATTCAGCGTATGAGTGGATTTATTGCATTTGTGGTAAATGGGCTCTGGGTTTGGACCAGAATAAATTAAGCTCTGTGGAGAATAAAGTGGTGTCTGATTTACAGTATGTAGCTGGAAAGGCAATATTGTGTTTATCATTGCTTCCCCTGTGAGGCATCGGAGCTAATCACTCCCACTGGATCTGCTTTTCCCTTTCGTAAACAGGGACGCATAAACACCAGAAACTGATTACTACTTCTACTTATGAACAGATCTTCCACGTAGACAGCGAGTTCTGCTGCTGTCATGGACTCAGACGGTTTACTGAGCAGTTTTTTGGCTCAAGGTTGAACTGTTGTATGTGGTTGAAAATTCTTTTTGAGCTCCACAAAGGTCACAGAATTCTTTTGATGCTTTTCAAAGCAGCTCCTCATGAACAACCCCTACAGTGTCTGACCAAAGTCAGCGCGCCTGACATTTTTCTGAAGCAGCAGCAAGCGATTATCTGGAAAAGCAATGTGCATGAGGCATATCATCTTGACTGTAGATTATGGTCTACAGTCAACAACACTTTCTGGAGGAATGTTGTTGCACCTTGACATTACAGGAAAGAAAGAGCTGCATCAAAACATCTGAATCTGAAATCCTACCAGCTCACTGTGGTTTTCTGTTGATAAAAATGAATCTAACACCACTTTTAAGATGAAATTCTGGAAGTTTAGGTTTTTGTTTCTGGTTTTGGAAAGGCTGAGTGAGAAAGGCTTCTGCAGTTTAAGTTGGACAAATCATGCTTTTCTTCATCCGCCTCATTACATCTGGGATTGCTTTGTTTGCCATTACACAATAAAGCAGGATTAACAGCATTTTTACAGAACTTTATTGTACGCCTTGAAACAATTTCTTTGAGTCTGTTGAATCTCAGTTGGAGTCAATCATGTCTGCTCCTTGCTTTCGGCTTCTGGAGTTCATGAATCAAAAGAGGTAATCACAGAAAGGGAAGAGGAACGATCTTCAGGGTCTCATTTCTGCTTTATGCGGATGAAGTAGTTTTGTTGGCATCCTCAAACCATGACTTTTAGGATTCACTGAAGTACCTCAATTATCTTATTGGAAGGGTTTCCAAGTCAGAGGCCATGGTTTTCAACCATAAAAGGATTTAGAGTCCCCAATAGGTTGCATCAATTTAGTAGAAGTATCTTGCTCACTTGTTCCCATGTGATGGCAGGATGGCGTAGAAAACCTTATGTGACATTGTCTTCAATAAATGAGACAATGCTTTGGTTTATCAAGGCGATGAAGGATCTTAGCCAAAAAATAAAAACAGCAAATTTTCTAGTTGGTCTGTGTTCCAGCCTTCAGTTTTGATTATTAGTTGCGAAAAAACAAATTCATAGATGCTGAGAGGTAAAATAAACTCTTAGCTCCACCTTTGGAGAGCTTTGGGTGAGAAGCTTCACCATTTGTGGGGAGGTTGAATAGATGGACAGAGGGGATCTTTAGGGCTTTGTCGTCCTTGGGGGACTCCTGAAGCTGCTGACTTTTAGCTGACCTCAAGAAAGTTCTGGAAAATCATTGGGTGACTCAGAAAGGGGAACCTTGGACCCTCACAATCTGTGTTTCCCATGGGACATCTTTGGGTGATGGAAGGATTGAGGATCCCCTCAATCTGGACACCATATCTTCTGCAGAGGAAGCAGGGCCTGAAGACTGTGGGGAAAATGTGATTCAGTCATGGAGGTGGCAGTCACCCATGTAGTTGAAAAGCTCCCCAGCGGTAGGGTGCCAGGTATGGATGAGTTTGGATGAGTCTGTCCTGATGGTTTCAGAGGTCAGGACTGATTGGAAAACTCCAACTGTGCAGTTCAAAGTTTAGGGGTCATTTCTGTTGACTTTTACTAACCTCAAACTCCAACTTCAGAGAACAATTAGAATGGAGATTCACATCCACTGGTTTGAAGGACTTAAGCCAGTGGTTAAGAACTAAAATGGTCCAACTGATCAGACTGCCACCCTGCTCTCTAGAGGGAAACGTACTCTAACTGTGCCAAACTTTTCCATAGCTCAGTTATTCGTCTTCTGCAGAGAGCAACTTTTAGACAATAACTTGATGTTATCAGAACTTTCTTAAAACTTTTAGCTTCGCTGGAATGTAGCCTACTCAGCTGGGGGATTTTGCTTAGATAAAGCATTCTGTTTTCTGTGTTACTTCCAGCATTGTCCTGTTCGTTTGATGTGCTCTAATTTGCCGTCTTCATCTCTTCACTTTGACAGACTTGCTTTGTTGAATCACACATGTAAATTTTGAATGCTCCCCCTCTGCTTGTTGCAGAGCTTTGTCGACATGCCCTTATTGCATATGACAAGCATACAACAAGAAAAATGGCAATTTGAAATCCTGATTCTTCTCGGGAAGCTACATCAGAAAGCCCTACTCTTCATTTTTCCCCCACTCTGCTTTCAAAAACTTTATCCTCTCCCCTTTATATTCATTTCCTTTTCTTATATTGCTTGATTTTCTTTGTTTTTCATCCTACCTTCGTCCTCTGTACTCTGACTTTGTTCTGTCGTCGTGCTGTTTTGTTGCCTCTCTCCCACTTTGTCTCCATGTCCCTCATTTCCTCTCTCTAGGGGAGTTTCTGGATCAGAGAGGCGTTTTTGTGCCAGGCTACAACAATACTTCATGTTAATAAAACAGGATAGTTGGAGGCACCGTTGGGAGAAGCACAGAACATTTTTTTTCCAGCCAGTTTGCCATGCCTTGTTTTCTTGCGGTGGGAAATAGTCCATATCTGTTACAGCACAGTTCCATCACCATCAGAGGCAACACTTTCTTGTCGCACTTCTATTTGAGCTGCTGCAGAGTTAATGGTGAACTTCAGACTGACCTTTTTGGCCGCAAGTTGGTACGTAATAGAAAATGGGTAGATTTGGAATTAGAAGTAGCAAAAGACTTTTGTCTTATTCCCTTTGTCCTTTAGCAGCATTTTTTGCAAAGTAATTGCAGTCTGCTCACAACACTGGTGGTGTTGAAATGCAGCATGGTGGAGCAGGCTGAGGGATTTCCTTTGCATAGGTGACTTTCTATTGAATGAACCAGTTCATTACTCAAAAGTACTAGAAAGTGAATGGTTGTGAAGCCAGTATTGATTTTTTTTTCTCTCCATCATCCAGTCAGCAACATATACAGTTGATATTTCTATAAAGTGCTTCATATTGCATGTTTACTGTTTGACTTACCGTAAAGTTGACAGTCGATTTCAAATGGGACGGAACTTTTATACATAACTTCTTGTTGTGATTATGAACGACAGTGTTTTGTCAAGCAGTACCCAGATTTTACGCAGAAAATGTTTCATGTACTTTAGAAGAAAAGCTCCCATCACTGTCTATACACTTTTAGGACATGAAATAAATAGATCAAGAGAAAATATCAGGTTCTGCCTCTGCCAGCAGCCAAGTGTTGCTGATAAAATGCATTGATTGATCAGTAATTGGTCAGTAGCAAGTGTGACATCCAAAGAATTTTGTTATATGGGTATGTGTTAGTCAAAGTGAAAATACATCAGCAATCATAGTAGAGAATCAGCTGTTGCTGCCCATCGATCCAGGAAGACTTTAAAGACCAAGTCCTGGATTGCAAACCGTGTTTAAAGGTTTTGTAATCAGGCACTCGAGGGCCGGAGTTCCTGACCCCTTGGCTGTGCTCATATCTAATAAGAGTGGCAGCCTTTCCAGGGGTTGACTCCTGGCATATCCCTAGAGCTCCATCTCAGGTTGGTCAGATATCAATTAGCATGTTAAATGTTAAAGCACAGCACAGTCAGCCTGGCTGGACAACTATGGCCTGCTGGGAAAAGTTGCAAGAAAAGAGCCATTTTCTTTACAGAGGCACTTCCTTTACATCAAGACTTCTGGAGGAACATCCACGGCATAGAGGAGTTCATGTTTGGGTCATCAATGAGACGGTGATCCAAAACACAAAATGGCTGAAAAATAAAAGAATCAAGATGTTTCAATAACCCAGTAAAAATCCAGACATTAACTTTGTTGAAATGCTGTGGTGTAACCTCAAAAACACCATCAATGTCCACAAGCTGCAATAAACTCAAAATTCTTCTTCAGCGATCTTAGAAACTGGTAAAGTCATCCGGCCTTCTTCCAGTTAAGGCTGATAGAAGGGGAATTATGAGCTACTGGATTACAGTGAACCCTGGTATTGACCAGGGTCGGGGGCCACAGCCGCATGCGAACAGCTACAGTCTGCTAATAGTTTATTTCAATAGTTCAAACACAAAATATACATCAACGTGCATACATTTGCACAGAAGAAACTGTTTCAGCATTACCACACATGCTATTTTCTAGAGTCTTCCTCAACTCTGATCTTGGGGGTTCAGCCAATCAGAACCAAGGAAGCTGAATGGATTTCAATGAAATCCATTCAGCTTCATATTTTGAATATGCTCTGTAGAAAAATCAGCAAATGGATGAATTTTCAGACAATAATTTGGAGTTGTGTTCCACAGAGACATCCTTAACAGGGGAATCCACAAATATTGAGCTACAGATGGGGGAGTGTCCATTGTATATGTATGTGATTTACTTCCCTTTAGCACCAAGCTTATGGAATCCATGTTTTTATTTTTTTATTTTATGTGTTTTGTTTATTTCTAACCCGAAGGAAATCTCTTCAAATAATTTGTGGAACCACTGGATCAAACTGTACTTTGCAATGCAATGACGGAGTCATAGATTGTCTAAATCCTTATCACCAATAAATGTCACAAGTTGTAGTTAAATATTTATTGACCCAGCCAGTACATTTTTGTTACATCTAGTGGTAGACCAGACATCTTTTGCCTTCATTTTTAATCATTTAGTAGAAAGTATAGTAAAAATGTGAAAAATGCAAATGGTCTCTTCTGAAGCCAATTTTTTTTTTCTTTTTTCATCTTTTCTTGGCTACTGTAGACACATGGCGCTGTGACAGGATGAACTAAGTGGGAGAGGACCTGTACTTGTATGGATCGGTTGTTCTAAGGTTACAAAAACACGACAAGTTCTGAATATTTTATTGCCGTTTTGTCGATAGATGAACCGGGTGTTTCACGCTGGAATCTTAAACAGAGGCAATTTGATGAACGATTCTTCCTGGTCTTCAGTGCATTTCTAAGGATTCGCTGTTGCTTATTCTGCAGCCTGCTACACACAGAGGTGTAGCAACATGAGCACACGAGTGTGTGTGGATGCAGTATGCACGGCTGTGGAGCAGATGGTGTATTGATCCAAGCAGTGAGTTCATTGTGACCTTCAGTCTAAGACCTTTAACTCAGCTGATACGCTTTGACCCAATGATTATTTCATGACGGAGCTTTAGAGGTGATTGAAGGGTACAAACGGTTTCTTTGTAAAAACAGAGTGCAGAAATGCTTGCATGTTTGTTTATATTGATATTGTTCTGATTGATGAGCAACAGAAGACACAAGTTGCCAAAATGCAAAGATTTTATAAAACAGAAGCATATCATCAAATGTAGAGTTGTGAAGGAGAATGATTGAACAGTGTTAATGTTTCTTGATGCCATTAATTCTTCCCAGAATATGCTAAACACTGGGATACGCTATGACATATTGCTTATGATTTAGAGCATTTTAAGAACTTATGAATAATAAGTAACCGGTGGGTTGCCGGTTCAAAACCTCACTCTTCAGCCTCCTTGCAGCTGGTTGGAGGGCCTGGTAGTGCCATATATATAAATGGGTGGCAGACTTACAGATACAGATCATTTACCTATAAATGAGTTTTGTAATGAATCAGCATGCGAATCTTTTATTTGTTGTGAGCAGAGAAATGTGCCAGGTTGCAAACTATCCAAATGAAGACTAAAGTTCCACTGTGTATTTGGATGAGCATTACTAGAGAGTTGGTATTGTAGTTTTGTCATATCTGTGGATCAAACGATGCTCTACAAACAGTCAGCTCTGCTTTTGCAGTGTTTTTGTCACGTGACCCTTCACCTTGTCCTTCCAGCTTTTAGATTATAGATCTGTCTTTTCTTCAGCCTCTCATGCCTGAAGATCAGCTAAAGAAATGCAAGGAAAATAAATGCAGTGAAATTTCCTTTTTCCTAAGTTTTTTTTCTTACAATACAGATAATGTAAGAAAAAAATCCATGTATGGAAACTAATGAGGTTTGCTGACCAGACGTCCAACCCAGATTCATAGATCACGGATTCCCAAACTTTTCCATGATCACCTTATATTTTATAATATGAATTGAAAAACAGATTTTATTTTACACACAAAAATGGTTAAAAATCTTAAAACATGTATGTATCTAAAAAATGTTAAAACATTTATTAGATACATTTTTTTTCCTCCAACTTTCTAAGGCCCCCCTAGCGCCCTCTGGTGGTCCCACCGGGGGCTGTGACCCCCACTTTGAAAACACTGCCCTAGATATCTGCTGTCCTGGACGTTGAGATGTGATGGCTGCTGCTCCCTTCACAACTGCTGTTTGATCTCCTAGATCTGAAGGCAGAACTTCATCGATATCCTCCGGACAAGAGAAATTCAATTATGTTTCACAGTTTTGCTCTGTTGTTCCATGCCTCTCTGAGGCGGTGCATGTCGGCCTTCACTTCCAAACGTTTTCTCCGTCTCTGACTACAAACTGAGAAGACCCCCGTGTGAATCTGACCCCATGTGGAAAAGCCTGCCTCTCAGTCATTCCCTGAAGTCAGCAGCAGCATCCAGCCATATTGTTATTCACATAGTGTGTTAAGCTGCTGAAGACATTGTCATGGCAACCAGTGGATCTGTTGTCGCTGATGTTTATTTAATCCTCTGTATGTGTATGCGTGTGTGTGTGTGTAAGGTGGGTTTGATGTAAAATTTTTGAAGTGGCTGACCTCAGGATCTTGCTTAAACTGCAGACAAAGCCCAACATCCACTTTGTTTTTTGGCTTTCTGTAATATTTAAATCCCATCGTTCAATTACAAATATTATTTTTTATTAATAATGATTTTTTTATTAATAATGATAAGAAATTTGAAACCAGACATCTTAGCCTTCTTCAGCAGGTATAAATCTTTGTGCTGAACTAAGTGGATTCCTAAAACATTTCCAAGGCAGAATTAGTTGTCTGGCATAAATTAGCATTTAAAATTTTTCGTTTCTTCATAGTCTTTAAGTGTGCCACTAATTCAGAAAGCCATGCCAGACCAATCTGCTTTATATAGGTTTTAAATTGTTGCTGTAGACACAGCAATGCATTTTTAATGTGACTTTATTATTATGCAGCATTGCTCATGTCATATTTATGAGTTGTATAACTATTCCTTTTTAAACCATTTATATTTACTTTCAACATCAGCAGAACCAACGCTTTAACTTTGCCTCTGCAACAGAGATGTAATTGGTTGTACTTTTGCTTAATGTTTTGATACTGTAGAGTTTTTTTCCCCCTCTCCTCTGTCACCAGCTATTTTAAACATCATGTTTTTAGGTCAAATATTTTATGAATGAGTTGCTTAATGCTCATTCCCAAGTCCAGTTTCACAGCAAACAAAAGGATTTGAAACGTCGGCCTCCAGAAGAGTCCACATGGTGTCTGATGTAGTGTTCAGATTTTATTGTGCTATTGATTATTAGCTGTGACTGTTATAAATTTGAATGAACAGAAATAAACAGAAATATATGAGTCTGTTTAACAAACAAATTTACCTTTATGATTAAAATTTCTGAAGCAAATAAAGTTTTTGTTGATATTCTGATTGATTAAGATTTAGCTGGGTTGATAATCCTGAATAGCTTGTTGGATAACTTGAATTTAATCTCACTTGTCAATAATACAAAATTGCTGTTAAAGGTCAGACGAATCCAATTTGTGCTTTATACAGAAGTCACATATATATTCTATATTAATATATCAACTTTATTTTATTATCTGAGATGTGAGCCATCCAGGTCTAATTGAGAAAATGAGTTTTTTGGGGGAGATAAAATGATGGTGGAAGAGATTGAAATCTGTTGATTTAATGACAAACAAAGCCAGACACACCTTTGAGTTGTGAAGGATTCCTGGTGGTTGAAAAAGAAGCTGCGGGTTTTGCTGGTCCAATCAGTTCCTTGATAATCCCTCTCTCAGGCCTTACGTCGGGTCTAGACTGCACTCGGAGGTGAGATCATTATCATATCAAAGGCAGCTTTTATAAATAATTAGTAGACATGGTTTTCAGCTGAAGTTATGCTTAAGATCAAAGTTGGAAACCCATTTTCTAAATGAGGCCCCTGGCCACAACGCGGTGCTGAGAGGAAAATAAAGTTTACATCAAAAGAACAAGAGTTCAGGTTGGGGATTATGGAAATATCAGCAGCACTTGAGGACATGAGTTGATGCCTTCCTCCCTTGAGAGGGGAAACATTCTGCTGCACTTCAGCTGCGATTCTTCACCTGGCTTCCCTCGTGACACGTTGTGGGTTTTCAGAGTGATGGCTGTGGGATTCGGCCCACTTGTCTCAGATAGTTTTTTTTTTTGAAGCTGTAATAGAAGCAGCAGTTTACACTTGCTGCATCTCCAGCAATGCTGTGGTTTGACAGAGTAGCATTTAGGGCGTGGCATTCCGAAATCCTCTCCTCCATGTGAGGCTTTTAAGAGAATAGATTGGATTGGGATCTGTTGTCATGTAAAATAGTCTTTCGACAATCTGGAATATGTAGGATCCGCCATGTTTACCTTTGAGTGAAAACGTTCAAACACAAACTGTGAATGTCACATGGATAGTGGTAAATGAGGGAGGAGCATGAACTGAATTGACTTGATTTTTGAAAGTATTGATCTTTTTTTTTATGTGGCACTCCAGTGCACTTCCATAGAACAAAAATAAATGATTGCAAAGAAGAGCTTTTAGGAACAACAACAACAACAAAAAAAGACAAAAAGGGTCATAATGAAAGTTTAGCGATAAATAGGACAGGTGGGTAAAAACAACTGTACTCCAGAGTATCACTACTTCCACATTTCCACACTGGAAAAAGCTTACTTTGATATTGAACAACATTTGATTTACTATGAAAAATTCATGTACTCACATGGAAAAAATATTGAGCTTGAAAATTCTAGCATTTTAAAGACTAAATAAATAGAAAAACTACAGAATAATAAATTTAGGCACAAGACATGCTTTTCCAGATCGAGATTTTCCTAATATACTGAACCATTCAGCAAACTGGAATTTTACTGAAAAGTAAGACATATTATAGCTTAAAATACACACAGAAAGGTGTTATTTTTGATTTTCCCTTTAGTTAACAAAAAACATGACAGTTGAATTAGATCACATCAGATCATTGCAAAAACATTTGATACAGAAATGTGGGCTTAATGCAAAGTATGTTTAATATCTCCTTGAAGGTTATTATTTATTATCAAAAGGAACTAGGATTGCATATCCTAATTTTTGGAATATGACTGTAAAACTTCTGAAACGATTCCTTCCAGCAGGTCAGGAGTGAACAGTGACTTTTCCAGTGACTCTATGCTTCTTACCTTATTTTCTCAATGTTCAAATACAAACAGGCTCCGCAGACAGAAAATAGCTTCAGAACAACGAAGCTGGTGTAGAAACAAGAGGTCTCACTTCAGTGTAAGCTGTCAGTAGGTGTCTGTGGAGGAATCAAAGTAAGGTGGCAAGAGAGGGATAAATAGTGAGAGGATAAGAGTTGGGAATCAGGGATGATTGGGGAGAGATGATGAGTTGTAATGAAGTCAGTATGGCAGGATGAGAGGGAAGGGAAGACGAGACAAAGTGGGCAGCTCGGCTGAACCAGCTACAAGCTGATTAGAGGTGTGTCTGAGGCGGGAACACATTACAGCTAATTTTTCCATCTGTATCGTAGTACAGAGCGCTTTTTATGACTGTGGACCTTTTGTCCTTTATATTCTGATCACTAAACCTCTACAATGTCCACACTGCGTGCTCGTTTACAGAACATGGGGCAGATCAAAGTGCAGCAGCAGCAGGCTCCTGTAAGAGAATCTGCTAAAACAGGGTGGTGCATGAGTGCTGCGTTCGTCTGTGGTCTCACACACAGACTAAACATCTCTGGCTCTAAACTCTGATTCTAAATATGGATATTTCATCCTGTTGGAGACAGAAAAAAAAGAAATGGACAAACAGGTGTGAGTTGAGCCAGGAAAATAATGAATCATGTGATTGAGTTCAGTTTTCCTGTTTGATGTAAGACTAATATTTGTAGTTTGTAATCCTGCTGAGGAAGCAGAGCTCGCCCTTGTTTATGTACCCCGGCCCCATGCCTCGGTGTGTAAACACTGCTGTTCAACATAAGCTTCAGAAAGCATAAAGCCGTTTTAGTCGACATTTTCCCAGGGCTTCATAATAACTGACAGGATTGAAAATAAACAGATTTGTTTTTTTTACTGTTTGCAAGCACATAGCAATTATTTGATTCATTTTATACATATAAGGTTTGTTTTGCAGATTTCCAATAATGTAATCTCACTGAACCTCCAGAATTATCTCTGTTCCCTAATCGAAGATTTTTTTTTTCTTTCTTTTTGGTAAATTGGTCCACACAGATTAATCTGATCATAATTTTATAATCTCACTAAGGAATTAAAACTTTTATTTGTTTGAACATGTAGAAGTTCAGTGGCTTTAACATTCTGTAGGTAGGATCTGCATCATTTCTGCCCAAGGTATTTCTTTTGAAATAACTTTCATTTCCCAATAAGTTGAGAGGTTTCTGCACCTTTCCCATCAGCTTCAAGCTCACTATTATGCTGTGGATAGTTATTCCATTCTACTATACAAACTTTTATGTTTTATGTGACGGGGTTCTCTTATGACTTGTCAAACCTTAAATGACTTGCCAAGGCCGGAGATAACTTTAGTGTAATTTA
>CAEGAE010090758.1:0-14929 GCA_903067095.1 Girardinus metallicus | reverse complement strand
ATTATGTGTAAAAGTTTTCCTGTAATTTAACTTTCTGTAAAATAAATATCAATTCCCTCGTTTTGGGAAGAGATTTTGAGACAGTAAACATTTTTTTAAATTGTGACTTTTCATTAAAATGAATGTTGCACCAGAAATCGATTCCATCTTTAAGTTTTAATATAATGAAATTTGGTCGTCTAACAGGGATGAAGAGATAAATTATGATACATCTAATCCTAAATTTTATTCACAAATACTTTCTAAAAATCACCTCCGTTTTTAAAGTGAAATAATTTTACACGATAAAAGCCCAACATGTTAATATCTTCATTTAAGATTTGAAACTTTTGCATTTGTGACGTTTTGTTTTACTTTCCTCAGTTTGTGATTCTTTTTTCTTTCTGCTCAGTTTATCAAATCAAACTTTATTACTGGTCATATTTTCTTTGAATTTTCTATAAAGAGAAAAAACAACTAAATATTTCCATAAATCTGCCTTTTAACTCAAAACGTCACACGCAGCAATGAATTGTGGGTAATGCCCTTTGCCAAAGTCCAGATAAAAATGGAGAAAGGCGGAAACAGAACCCAAAATGGGCGAAGTGCGGATGAGAAGAATGTGGGACACACTGCGACCTTTAACCTCAACATGAACGGCGTCCGAAGGACAGGAAGGAGGGAGGGAGAGGATTTGGACCGGGCCGAACCGGAAAGGTTCTGGGTTCATCTCCTGGTTCTGGTCAAGTTCACAACCAGATCATCCAAAAGAAAAGGAAGCGGATCGGATCGGTACCGGGAGAGAGAAAGCAGCCGAACTCCTGCTGGTGTAACGTGAACTGACAGCCAATCAGAAGGCTTCTCGCCGCTGGACGCATCACGGCTGCTTAGAGCGTCAACCAATCACAAACCGGAGGTCCGGTCGGTTCCGAGCAGCAGGTTCACTGAAAGACTCAACTGCTAAGAAAAACCACGTGGGAGTTTAAAGAGCCGGAAACGTACGGGGTGCCATTACTGCCAAGAACAGCAACCATTAACTTTATTTATCCTCTTACTATTATTCAAAGTTGCATTTTCACCATTAATAAATGTCAGTTTCAAACTAAATATTTGATGAGCTAGCTAAATATTTAGTTAGCTCAGAGCTAGCTGCTGTTGAAACTGCCTGGTTCTCCATCAGAACCCAGCAATACAGACAGAACCATCCAGTTGAAACATTTCAGTTTTTATTCCTACGGAGCAGTGACAGCTGGCTGTAAGGCAGAATATCATCAGAACCCGGGTGGTTCTGGTTCTGATGGAGCAGAACCAGAACAGGAGGCCCGGTTCAGCAGCAGGCCCACTAATGGTTCTGTTGGGTTTCCTCAGGAAGAAGAGGACTGTCGGTCCGATCACCTCGCCTGGAAAACAGAACCAGGAAGAGTTTACCGCTTCATTCATGAGAACCGGTTCTGGTCCTGCTGGTTCTGGTGCTCAGAGCAGGAACCTCTGACCCAACCTGGGACCGGTCCGAGCGGACGGTACCTGTGCTCACTGGGCCGGGCCCGGTCCGGGCAGCGCCCCCAGCAGGCCGTTAGCGGTGGTGAACAGGTTGATGGGCGACGAGCCGTCCGTGATCAGAGTGGACTTCAGACCCAGAGACTGCAGCATCCTCACCTGCAGAGGAACACAGCGCCTCGGGTCAGAACCGGACCGCGACCGGAACGCTTCAGGACCCGCCTGCGGCTTCAGAACCGTACCTGCAGTTCCGGCCCGGCCCGGGCGATCTCCTTCAGCGTGTCGCTGCCCAGACTCTCCATCATCTGACTGAAGCGCCGACTGTCCAGCTGAGCCAGACGCTCCTGCTTCTCCACCTCCAGACGGTCCAACTCCTTCTTGTAGCTCAGCTCCTGTTCCCGCGCCTTAGCCAACCGTTGGAGCTCCGCCTCCTGAGCAGCAGCAAGACAGGAAGAGAGCCAGAACCTTTAAACTGGAGGCTCTTCTACTGACCAGAGCATGCAGGAAGCCATTTCCAACCTCTGGAGCCGATTATCAGATCAGAAACAGAAAGTGGGTTGAAATGAAACAGGAAACGGTATGACAGGAAGTGCCATGGCGAGAAACAGGAAGTGCGACCAGAAACCAGAAGTGTGAGCGTACCGCCTCGATGTGCTGGGCTTCAGCTTTCAGTTTGGCCTCGTTGACGGCGGCCTCACCCCGGATCCGCGCCGCCTCGGCCTGGGACTGGGCCTCGGCTTTGGCCGCTCCGGTGCTCTCCACCGAGGCGCTGAAACACAGCAGGGAGCGGGTCAGAGGAGAACCTCAGCCATCTGGATGGGCCCTGCCGGCTCGAACCCGGCCGACCCACCTCAGCGCCTCCAGCTCCAGCAGCTCCTTGCGGGCCCGCTCGGCCTCGGCCTGGTCGGTGATCTTCTGCCTCTCCAGCTTGCCCCGGGCCTCCTGCTCCAGGCGCTCCGCCTCGTGTCTGCAGGGACAAACGGAACCCGATGAGCGTGGCCGACTCGTCGCGGCGGGTTCTGATGACGTGGCGCGTGTCGGACCGGGCCGCCGCCTCCTGGGAGTTGGTGGTGATCTCGATGGCCAGCTGGACGCTCTTCTGCAGGGCGTCTCTGGTCCTCTGGTCCACGGGCTCCACGGACTGGATGTCCACGCTGCTGATCACCAGGTTGTTCTGGGCGAAGCGCAGGTTGGTACGCACCGCCAGCTTCTCATCGAAGCCGAACACGGCCGAGCAGATGATCCGGTTCGAGTTCTGGACACAGAAAGCTAGTGTTGGCTAAAGCGCTAGCAATGGAGCTAGTGTTGGCTAAAGCGCTAGCAATGGAGCTAGTGTTGGCTAAAGCGCTAGCAATGGAGCTAGTGTTTGCTAAAGCGCTAGCAATGGAGCTAGTGTTTGCTAAAGCGCTAGCAATGGAGCTAGTGTTTGCTAAAGCGCTAGCAATGGAGCTAATGTTTGCTAAAGCGCTAGCAATGGAGCTAGTGTTTGCTAAAGCGCTAGCAATGGAGCTAGTGTTTGCTAAAGCGCTAGCAATGGAGCTAATGTTTGCTAAAGCGCTAGCAATGGAGCTAGTGTTTGCTAAAGCGCTAGCAATGGAGCTAGTGTTTGCTAAAGCGCTAGCAATGGAGCTAGTGTTTGCTAAAGCGCTAGCAATGGAGCTAATGTTTGCTAAAGCGCTAGCAATGGAGCTAGTGTTTGCTAAAGCGCTAGCAATGGAGCTAGTGTTTGCTAAAGCGCTAGCAATGGAGCTAGTGTTTGCTAACTTTGAAGCCGTTTAGAACCCAGCTGCACCAGATGAATTGATCACTTTGGTAAACTACCAGTTGATTAAACGTTTGGATTTGACTATATACTTCAAGTAGACATTTACGTTCATGCTCTTATTTTGAAGTGACTTCAAAATAGTTTCATTCCATTTCCTCACCTAAAAACTACAGAACTGGACCTGGACCAGCCTGGACTGGTTGGATCGAGCCTGACTGGGAGAAGCCTCTCCCCCTGATCAAGCATGAGGCGCCAGTGGGAAGGAAAACTTCCTTTTAATAGGAATAAAACGCCAGTAGAACCAGAACCTTTTAATCAATTGTCGGTTGATTAACCTCTGGTTCTGACCCAGTTAAACAGGATTCTAGGTGGAAGCGGGTTCTGACCTTGTGGAAGTCGTCAAACTGGACCGAGGCGACGGCGCCTCGGATTTTAGAGGCGATGGCTTTACAGGCGTCGCCCACGAAGTCCGGGACGGAGAACAGCGCCGCGGCAACGGCCGGTTCTGCTGGGTTCTTCACGTCAAAGTGCCTGAAAGACAAGATCGACTTCAGAACCAAACCGGGACCGATGCTCTCTGCTCGGCGCCTGGTTACCAGTTGTAGGACAGCTGCAGCTGCAGGCGGGCGTGGTCGGCCGTTTCTATGGTGATGATGTCGGTGCAGAAGTCGGGCCCCAGCAGCAGGCAGATGGCCTTGATGACGTTGGCCCGTTTGGGTTTGTCCCCGGACAGCGACAGGACGGTGAACTGCTCGTCCGGCCCCAGCATCACCATCTCTGGTCCGAACACCACCCTGCGGAGAAACGGCGCCGCCGTCAGACGATTCCTCGCCCGCCGCCACCAAACGCCCCGAGGGCGACGCCTCACCTGGCCTTCTTCTCCCGGTAGTCGTAGACCTGCACGGCGGCGTTGTGGGGGACCCTGAAGGTCACCACGCGCGTCTTGTCCCTCGGCCGGTCGTCCTCGCCGGCGTGGCGACCGGAGCGGTCGGCCAGCGGGTCGCGGCGGGCCGCCAGCAGCGCCTCCACGTTGGCAGGAAGTTCCTTCTCCCACAGCTCCTCGTCCTGGTTCAGCATGTAGGTGTGTCCGATCACCGCGCGCACCTGAGGTCAGGACGGGGTTATCACCATGGCAACAAGGAAACCGCAGAGGGTTTCAATGTAGGAAGCCCAAAAATAGTCACAGCTGACAAGGTCAAAGGTCAGAGGTAACCCAGCCGGAGGCGGAGAGGCTGGAAAGTCATCGGTCCGGTACGGAAGCCCTGAAAGGTCAGGGGGGATAACCTTTGACCTGGTTTTATTTCTCTGCTTTATTATCACGTGTGAAGAAAAATGAAAATATTTGAAAGTTTGTTTTTTTTGTTCCTAGAAGGGCAGAAAAACATGGACTGGAGGGCGGAACGGATTTCTAAAATAATCACCTACAAAAGGCCTGATTAACTTGTTGCTTCAGGAAACATTTGTTCCTTGTTAAAAAGACTTTGGGCTCAAGTGATGCCAACTCCCACCGCCAGGTGGCAGCATTTCTCAGCTCCAGCCACTTTCTGCCTCAGCCTGACTTCATGTTCAGTTCCAGTCGACAGAAATCCAGCCGTCTAAGTTCGTTAAAGAATAAAAATCATTTTGTTCTCCATGTAGATTGTGGAGTGAGAACAGGAGCGACTGAGGAAGTGGAACATCAGGTAATCGCCAGAAACACGGATCATTAGATTCCTGAAAACCTTTCACAGAAGGTTGTTTGGAAACTGGCCTGAACTTTCAACGCTGCGACCAGAACTGAATATTTGAGCTTAAATATCATTTGACCTGCAGCATGTCTTAAGCCCCGCCCACCAGCCTAAGCCCCGCCTCTTCCTGCTCACCTTTCCAGTCTTGATGTCCCGGACGTAGATGCCCTCGTTCTCGTCCAACGGGATGGCGCGCTGCGTCAGGAGGACCTCCACGCTGGCGGGGGGGACATACTCCAGGGGACCGCGCAGCATCCAGCGGTCTCCGGGGCGACGGAGGACGCCGCTACGCCGCGAGCGCTTGGCGCTCTCCTGCATGGGCTCCTCGTCCTCCTCGTCCTCCTCTGCTTCCTCATACTGACAGAGACAAGGGGCGCCGGGGAGGACGGAGAGAAGGGTTAATGTGGGACGCATCGGAGAGAGGGAGGGGCGAGCGAGGGACAGGGGGGCTCTGCGTTTGAAACCAGGACAGGAAATGAAATGGTTGAGGCAGGAAGAGGAGCCTAATGGAGACATTTTGTTCTGATCTGATGATTTTCAGTTTACGGAGATAAAAAGGTGCAGAAACTGCAGCTGGAAAGGGGCGTATGAATATATATGGACCTGTAGGTGGATTTACAAAGAACGGCTTAAACAAATCCTATTTGTTTACGCCGAGTCATTTTAATGCAACGTCAGCGTCAATAAACAAGTTCCTCCCGGTTCCGGTTGGATAACCTGATCTGCCGGTCAGGAGGAGGCTGGACTTTCTCTTCAACCGAAGCCCGTAGCTGCCGAGCGCAAACAGGCCTCGGTTGCCGCGGGCCGCAGCCCGCCGGCCCGCTTTGTGAGGATTCCTGCCATGAACCACGCCCAGCGTTTCCTGGAAGCTGCAGTCAGAACAATAATCTGAGGCGTGGCTGCAACCTTTCAGCAGAAACTGGGTCTGCTGCTCCGACCCGGTTTGGCCTGGGAGGCCTGAGCCGCTCGCAGGTCAGAACCGGCTTCCTGCCGTTTGTTGGATCCGTTTTTCTGCTTCAGCAGCTTCACATTTAAATCTGTTTTCACATTTAAATCTGTTTTCACATTTAAATCTGTTTTCACATTTAAATCTGTTTTCAGAAGCAGGTCAGCGACAAAGTTCTGGTGTACAAACAGAACCGACCCAAAGCAACATTTCATTAAACAGAGCAGCTGGAGCTCTGAAGGAACCGGAGGGGAAAACCCAAAAAACCTGAAGAGCAACTGGAACCAGAGGAGGCAGCGCTAGCTAAAGAGCTAGCTGTGCTAATGCTAAAGCTATATAAAAACCAATCCCAGTCAGCCATGTTGACATCCGAAAACCTCAACACAGATTTAAACTTTATTTCACTGAAAGTTTGAAGGTGAAAATGCAGCTAAACCCAACAAGTAGAGAAATGAAGAACATGGTCCTTAATGAGGCTTCAGCTCTAATCCAGAATAATAATCTGCATCCAGACGGAGACGCGCTGCTCCTCACCTCCGTGTCATGAAAGGCCTCCACGGCCCGCAGAACCAGGCCTTCCTCCTCCGACAGCACGTACACGCTCTGGATGCCGTTTTCCAGCTCCTCCCCAGGCTGCAGGAAAAACGAGCGCTCCCCCTGCAGGACGGGGCGGGTACAGCAGGCGAGTCAGACCCGGATCTTCACTTAATGACATCAAACCGCTGGGAGATTTACATTCATTCATACCTTTCAGAAATGTTTCACAGAAACAGTTTAAACATTAATAATATTTCAGAAGCTAATTCAGGCTGATGCTGCGCTCACCTTCACCACCTTCTTCTTGCCCAGCTGAGGCTTCCCATCGGCGCCGACCGGGTCCAGGATCACGCAGTACTGCCTGCTGCTCAGGGTGGTGACGTCCACCACCCCCACCACCTCCTCGGCCACAGACGGGATGTGCGCCTCCCTGTCGGCCATGGTGACCAGCCACTCCTCGCCCGTGCGCCGCTCACGCCCGCCGGCGTCCTTGAAGGGCCGCAGGGCGCGAACGTGCAGCGCTTTCTGGAAACGGGACGCAGATATCAGTCTGGTGAAACTCATCATGTTCCATAAAGGCTTCGCTCTGGAGAACATCACAGCTGAAAGCTAAGCAGGCTCCGCCCCCCTAGCCGGAAGCCCCGCCCACTGGATCAACACGGATCTTTAAAGGAAACAATTTTGCTCTTCCAGAAACTTTCCTTTATTTTTAAATTTATTTTCAATCTAGAGGGATTTTATCGCTTTATTTTAGATCTGATGATCTGTAAAACAGATATAACAGCTGGGTTTAACCCCAGGCTTCCCAGTTCTCCCAGTCTGCTGGTTACTGGGAGAACTGGACGGGTGGCTTCGTTGCTCTGCTCTGCTTTCCTTTGTCTTTGCTGACAGTTGCTGCATCTAGAAACCACAGCTCTGGTTTCAAACCCGCCTGAGTCTTAAGCTCAACTTCAGGAGCAGCTTGGAGTTTATTATTTAGAGACGTTTGATCATTTCTGTTAAAACTGCAGATGATTTTGTGGAGAATTTATACAAAATCTGCAGGAAACTGAAACACTGAGGCTACATGGGCTCTGCAGAGCGCCGACCCGCTGGCTGGAGGACATCCAGGTTCTGTACAAATGCCAAGGCAGCGACCTTTGACCTATCCTTGCTGTTTAAAAACTGCAGATAAATTATTGCTGGACGGCAGACGGCGAATCAGAAGATCCAGATATAAAATTCAAAGCCAGACTGAGAATCTAACACGTGGAGGTTCAAAGGTCGCTGGCTGCTGGAGTTCTAGGTCAGGATGTGACCGACTGGCACCCTGTGGTTTCTGGAGACGATCCGAGGAACAACCAGAACTCTGAGGCCATCAGCCGGCCACAGGTACGGCGCCACCAGGTGGCGCTGAGCTCAGCAGGTCACAGGTCAGAGGGAGGGGACACAGTGGAGGCGGAGTCACCTTGTCGGTCAGGATGAAGGCGTTGACGATGTCGATGACCTCTTCGTGAGCGCCCGGCAGGTAGGCCCCCACCTTGCTGACCAGCCACTCCTCACCTGGACAACAGCAGGACAGGTTGTCCTTAAGACGCGTCTCCTGAAGGCCGCTTCCGTCCAGTTGGACGGTTTGGACCGTTACCTGTGACTCTCTGGACGCCGCCGCGGTCTTTGCCTTCCTTTCGCGCCCTGAGCCGGATGGCCTGGTTCTCCCGGATCACCGTGGCCTTGATGGTCTCCAGAACCACCACCTCCTTCCGGGGGATGTAGGTCCCTGAGACCACGACAGGAACCAGAAACACACAGAAACTCTTCAGGTTTCCCTCAGACGCCTGAAGTTTCTAACAGTTCCCAGACCTGTCAAAGTGTTGGGGACCACCTGAAGTCCTCTATCGGACCTAAAACCTGATGACCCCTGACCTGACCGCACCAACCTGGACCTTCGAACAGCCACTCGTCTCCAGCCACCCGCTTCACTCGTCCTTCGTCCTCAAAGTCCAGCAGCGCCTGGAGACGGAGCGCCGTGTCCGGGTAAACGATCTGCAGCGGCGTCACATTCTGGAGGAAAACACGGAGCGTGAGACATCCAGACCAGGACCGGACCGGGCCGGGCCAGGACCAGCCCCACCTGCTGGATCTCCTCTCCAGGGTAGAGCGGGAACGGGTCCCGGGTCAGCCGGATCTCCAGGTCGGCGTGGCGCAGCTTGGCCTGACCCGATTGGTCGAAGAGGACCTCATTGTCGTCGTCCCGGGTGACGGGATTGGACACCACGCAGTAGTGGCGAGGCGGGACCGTGATCATCCGGACCGGCGGGAACAGAACCCTGAAAGACCAGATCCAATTTCAAAAATACTTTATTGATCCCACATGAAGTTGAACAACCAGACGGATCCTGGAGAACCAGCCGGTTCTCCTGAACGTGTCCTGGGATGGCGTTAGGTTTCCGGCGGTGCGTTCAGGGGAACCCCGAGCCGGACTCGCCTCTCGTTGTCCTGGCGGATGTAGGTGAGCGGTCCGATCTCCACGCGGGCGATGTTGGTGTTCTGGTCCAGGACGTGGATGTAATGATGCGGCGGGATCCGGATGATGGACGAGTCCACCTGCATGTCCATCTCTGGTCCGTGGTTTCCTGCTTTTCTGGACATGAAGACGGTCAAGTTCTGCAGAGGACAAACGACTCCGGTTCATTCAGATCCAAATGAAACTAAACCTGATTTAATAGTTGGACGAAAATGGACACATAAATCAGTTTAACAGCTAAAGACCATTTGATCTGATGGTTCCCTTTACTGCCCAAAGGTCAGCGGAACAGTTCAGTTCAACAGTTCACTTCAACAGTTCACTTCAACAGTTCACTTCAACAGTTCACTTCAACAGTTCACTTCAACAGTTCACTTCAGGTAAATAAATTATGTAGTTTTCAGGAGTTTAGTTTAATAATTAAATTGCTCAAATCTTTATGTTTGAAGGTAACTTTCATCTTATTATCACTTTTTTCCTTTTCAATTAGTTTGGGCTGAAATATGAAATGTTTTAATTTATTTTTTAACTGATTTACAAAAGTTACATTTATTCATTTCATATCTTAAATTTGTTTTAGAGGGCCAGTTTATATTTCAAATATATTTTTTGATTTAACCAAATTTGTCTGGAAAACTGATTTTTAAATTCTCTCTAATTGATCGTCACCAGAATCACGATGGAGAACCAACAGAACCAACAGAACCAACAGAACCTCAGCATGTCGACATCATTTATCCTCAGCTACAGATTATCTCCAGTCACACTGTTGAAAGATTCAACTTGAATAATTTCCACTGAAATATGAAACGTCTCTCCTGATTGGTGCTTCGGTCCGGGTCAGATCTGTTCCTGGTTCTGAAGGGATGAAGATTGTGTCCATCAAACATCTGCAGCTTCATATCAGTAATAATAAAAACAGAGAAAATGTTTTCCTGTATTAAACTTTAATATTTCAGCCCCTGAACCAATAAGCCAGATGCTGCGTTCAAGATCAGCTGGGAAATTAGAGTCCTTTCCTGTAAACCTGACTGATACTTCCTGTCAGGACATTTAATAAAAGCTACGGCTATCGGCCTGTTTATCCTGGTGGCTAACGCTAACGGCTATCGGCCTGTTTATCCTGGTGGCTAACGCTAACGGCTATCGGCCTTTTTCTCCTGGTGGCTAATGCTAACGGCTATCGGCCTTTTTCTGCTGGAGGCTAACGCTAACGGCTATCGGCCTGTTTCTCCTGGTGGCTAACGCTAACGGCTATCGGCCTGTTTCTCCTGGTGGCTAACGCTAACGGCTATCGGCCTGTTTCTCCTGGTGGCTAACGCTAACAACTATCGGCCTGTTTCTGCTGGAGGCTAACGCTAACAGCTATCAGCCTGTTTCTCCTGTTGGCTAACGCTAACGGCTATTGGCCTGTTTTTGCTGGTGGCTAACGCTAATGGCTATCGGCTTGTTTCTCTTGTTAGCTAATGCTAACAGCTAACAAATTTGTTAGCTAACAATTTTTCCGGGTGGCTAACGCTAACGGCTATTGGCCTGCTTCTGCTGGAGGCTAACACTAACGGCTAGGTAATGCTAAATGATATTAAGGCAACCAAATAAACCGGATTCTGTCTTCCTCTATGGGAAAACGTTAAAGATTCAACATTTAAAAAAACACAAGCATGAACTTGTTAACTAGTTATATGGACAATTAAAACCACATTTCTTTTTATTTATTTTTTACAGATGAAAGCAGAATAGTAAAATGTTTTCTGTAGCTAATAGAACAAAAGTAAAATTCAGTTTTCATAAACGTGTCTAGATGAGAAGGCTTGTGTAATTAACATAATCATTTTACTGTAATTTACCAGAAATAGGCGTGAATTAAACTATCTAGATAAAGCCGTTACTGTCTAGTTCAACTGTTTATTATTCTTTGAATGTTTATATGTTTTGTTTTCATAAAAATAATTAAAAAATAGGGCAGAATCCTCTTTCTGGAATAATGCATGATAGTGATGCTGTGGTTTGTAGGATAACGAACTTTTGGCACCTTTGGACCTCCATACCTTCCAGGCAGTCTTATCAATAGGAGCTGCTCCTTAAAGTGGAGAAAAGAAATCTGCCAAGTCTCGTTTTCCTCACAGATAAACATAAAACTGTCCTTAAAATGTTAAATTAAGACTTTGATCGTACAGACGAAGCAGAGCCGCGTTTCAATTCAGATACGGAGTTTTAACGGAGTTACGTAAAGTCCAAAATAAAGCTGGAAATAAAACTGGCTTCATGTGCTGGACGCAGCGGGTTCAGAGCGGGCCCAGTGTTCCGGTATAGGACGGGTTCGGCTGGAGTTCCCCGACCAGAATATTTTCCAGACAATTGCGGAAGTTTCTTTTCTTTCCGCAGCGGCAGCAGCGGCGGCTCTTACCGGACTGAGGGCGCAGCTCGGCGGGCAGACAGCAGCTCAGGTTCCGGATCGGAGGACCTGGACGAACCTTCACGGCGAACCGGGACTGAGACCAGAACTTGTTCGGTTCCGGGAAGAGACGGAGTGGGCGTGGCAGCTGAGGAACGGGAGGGTCACGTGGTTTACTGTCTGCAGCAGCAGCTGCTGCGTCACCAGGGCAGGTACAGGTTCACACTGTAAAAAATAAAAACTAAACCAGAACGTGTAAACGCGACCGATCCACTTTAAAAAGGAGGGCAAGACTGAAAATATAAGCAAAACTGCGATTTAATGCCACCACAAAAACAACAAGAGAACACGGCTGTAAATAATGACTGCTCTTATTTTAGGAATAAATATTTACAACGCTGATTCCTGCCAGAAATCACCCGCACTTCCTGGATTTAAATCGCGCCCCCTGCTGGACAACAACATGAACAACACCTCGGTCCTCCATGTTTTATCCCGTTTCAACAAAAAACACAGTAAATATAATCTAAACAGAGAAATGAGTTTAAGTTAAAATTCAGACAACATGACAACACTGGCTGGTGACTTCCTGTGACTGTTTCACAATAAAAGCCTTTTAATGCAGAGCGGTAGGAGACAGAAACTTTTTTTAAAAACCACTACTTCCTGTGAGGAAGATGATGATGAGGAAGGTGATCCGAACCAGAACCAGAACCAGAGGGGTCGCAGCATGCCGGACATTTGAGGAACAACAGTAAAATATTCCAAAAATAAACTCTGTACAAAACTTTGGTTCGTTTGTGCTGATGGTTAATAAACATTTAGATTTAAATAGTTTTCAAATCCAAAAAATAATTCTGATGGCCCGGCTCGGTTCTGTTGGAGCAGAGCTGAATCCGGGTCAGATCAGAAAGACAAGACGGTTCGGGGAGCAGAGATGAGACCAGAACGTCCCGGTTCCGGTCCAGTAACCCGGCGGTCCAGAAGGCAGCGGAACCAGAACCAGACCGCATCTGCTGGATTATAATCTAGCGTGAGGAGAAGCCATCCTGGTCTGGTTCTGGAGGTCCGAACAGTCACTGGTACCGAACCGCTTCACCGAGCGGGAAATGGACGCAGGTTCAGTCAAAACGCAAAGAAAACCTTAAAACGATAAATTCATCCAATGATTCTGCTTCTGAATCCATTTCCACGTTTTGACATTTGAACATTTAGTAACTTGGAAACAGAAATCACAGATTTAGTAATTTAGTAGCATGCTAACATTAGCTTAGCATGCTAAGCTAATGTTCCCAATGACCTTTTCACAAAGTTGGAAGAAAATCCACAAGGTGTTGAATCCACGGAAAGCTGGAGAACAGTTTGACTCCAGCCAGAACCCGGTCCGGTTCTGGACCTTCGGTTCCGCTCGAGAACAGTTCATTTGACCTTTCACCTCCTTTTCTCCAGCTCCCTCCTGACGGCCTTGTTGTTCTTTGGGTTCAGTCCAAACTTGGGTTTAAGAAAGTTCTCCAGAACTCGGCTGGGTTTTACCGAGTCAAGGCCGGTTCTGGATAGTTCCACATTTGATAAAACATGATATGAAGTTCTGGATCTGGAACCAGAACCGGGAGCTTAAAGAACCCGGCAGAGCTGCAGAGCCGCAACATGGCTTCCGTTTTAAAGGTTGGTGCAGTACCAGCGGTGACCACCAGATGGCGCCACACCGCAGTCTTCTCAAAGAAACAACATAACTTTAACTTGTTTGTTCCTGAAACATGATGAGCTTTGTCTGCTGATGGATCCCAGCAGAACCGTTCTGGACCTGATCACGGATCTACACAGACTGAAGGTTTTCTGGCTGCAGAATTATAAAGACGTTAAACTTCCAGGTTAAGTATCTAAAGTATTCATGGCTCTGGCTGAAAGACGCTGCAGCAGCAGATCCGGTTCAGCGCCGACTGCAGCCCAAAGCAGGCGGAGCGGCGATCCTGACGTTAAACGTTTAATCCAACATGGCGTCCAGCTGGTCGGCCAGGTCGTCGAACATGTTGCCGATGTCGTCCAAGATGGTCCCTGCTGACCTCACAGAGCTCCCCCTGCTGATGAAACCAGAGACAGACGGTTAAAGCAGCAGAGAGAAGCGTCCAGAGGAAACAGGAAGGACGAATATTCACCCCTCGCTGCCGTCCTGGTTCAGCTTCGTCTCCACGGCCTTCAGAGCCGCCGCTAGAGAGCTGCTGGTCTGGTCCAGTCTCTGCTGGACCTCTTCCGTCTCAGAAGATGACTCAGAGGACAGAGGACTCCCCACGGGTCTCCTGGCGGCCAGAGAGGGGCTGCGAGGGGGCGGAGGACCCGGAGCTGTCGGCCCAGGGTTTGCCGAGGAGGCGAACGCCACGCTTTGGACCACACTGACTGTCAACGTGGGAAAGGACCGCCCTCCTGAAGAACACGACACGAGAACAAGTTTCACACTGACGGCTGTCAATGTTTAGGTTAAAGAAGACCAGCAAGTCCCAACCCAGTCTGGTCCAGACCAATAAGTCTTCTACAACCCTGCAAGTCTCAAGGTAACTCTCACAAGTCCTTCAATAGACCAGGAAGACTTGACCAAGTCTCACAACTTCCTCTACAAAACCATTCAGTTCTAACAAAATTTGAAAGTCAGAGACAGAAAATCCCAGCCAAGCCCAGTTCAAGATCCTAAATAAAGATCAAGTCTCCAGCCCGAGACTTGATCTTAGCAAGGCTGGAAATATCTCAAAGGAAGACTGCGGTGTCTGGAGTCAGGACAGGTAACGAAAAAGGAAAGTCACATTAAGAAATCCCAACTCAAACTGGAAAGACCAGAAAGTCTCAAGTCAAGGAAGGTAGGTTCTAACAACATATCAAGTCAAGACAGAAGGAAAAGTGAGAGACGGCACTGAGAAATTACAACTAAAACACAAACGTTTCATATTAACATCATGGAGTCTCAAGTCAATAGTGGAAAACACTCAAAGATGGATTTGTTTCAAGTAACAAGCTGAAAATCCCAAACAAAATTGGGAAAAAAACCAATAAAGAAATCTGACATCGGCTTCATCTCCTAAGGAGAGAAAGTATGTCCTAACCAAAGTAAAGTTTCCAAAGTAAGTAAAGTATGTCCTAACCAAAGGAAAATGAGTCCCAAGTTAAGACTGGTATAAGTCCACCAAACACTGAATAAAATCAATTAGTGCTGAACCGATTCCTGGAGCGATTCAGTTCCTCGATTATTAAACTTCCTGGAGGAAAACTGATCCGCCTCGAAGCCTCGTTATATTATGTTATTATTTAGCTCCGTGTTCCAGCCGGGACTTTATTTACTCTCTCACTTCCGCCTGAGTTGTTGACCAAAGCTAAGTGTTAGCAGCATAACGTCCAGTTTTCAAGTTCTGCTGGGAGGATTTTACTGAGTCATGATAATGTTCGGGTTTTTGTCTTTTTCCGGGACCAATAAGCGTCTTAAAATGGCGGCAGCGACGCCTGGAGTCCGGCGGGATTATTGATCCAGATAAACGGACAGACTGAACACGGCGGCGGCTTTAGATGGCAGCTTTACTGGAAATACCGGAAAATA
>CAEGAE010090757.1:0-17203 GCA_903067095.1 Girardinus metallicus | reverse complement strand
AGATAGATAGATAGATAGATAGATAGATAGATAGATAGATAGATAGATAGATAGATAGATAGATAGATAGATAGATAACCCTAGAAAGAACACCTGAGTCTGCTATAGCTACACATGTGTCACGTTTCAGTGAATACAGAAACTATAATCACAGACATCTTTGCTTTTCATCAAGGCCCCTAATTTTCACTGTTCACTTCTTATAAATCCACCCACATCTGAGCACACCTGCATTCAATATGAGCTCTCTCAACTCTCCATATTACACACTGGCGCACACATTTTGCTCTACCTGCTCATGTGGTGCTAACTGCCCCCCCGGCCTCGTCACCACTCTGTGTCATATGTCCACTGACAGGCATGAGCCCCCCCGCCATCCAGCGACCCACACATCTTTCTTTCATCCAACCTGCAGTTTCACTGCAACAGGAAATCCTGAACATTTTACATTTCCTTCAGTTGTGCAACAGATGTGTTTGAGCTCAAAGCAAAAAGAGAGGTTGAGCTGGAAGTGCTCTCAATAAGCCAATGAAAAAGCAGCTTGTGACCAGGCCACATTCCTGTGCTTCTTCTTTTCTCTTCATGTTAACTCACGTCTGTTCACTTCCGCTCTGCTGCATCCCCAAGGTGACGGCTGGCTTCTGCTGCTGCGGCTCATGCCTAAAGGCTACAGGGCGAATGGGCCCGCTGTCCTCGGAGGTTTGTGACCAGAGGCCATCCGTCCCCATTGATTCGGACCAAACCTCTGCGGCATGTTTCTTTGATGAGCTCTGTCTGATTGAGTTAGCGTGAGTTACATTCCATCTTGATCAAAACTTATTCCTAGTTCCAGGGAGAGAGCAGAGACACACTGATGAGGAGGAACTAAATGAACCTTACTGAAGACAGACTTTTCAGTCATACACTACGTGGGTAGCTTTCTATTTGCCAAATAAAGCATGTTTCAATGTCCCAAAAGACTAAAAAAACAACTTGAAAGCAACACAGTCACACTACACTTAAAATATCATTTGTTTACATCCTCCTCCAAAAAGACCCAGTGTCCTGGAATGCAAAGGAAAAGCAATCCGAAGCCCCAGTGTGTTTGCAACCCTATAAATAAAGGTGGTGGTGGGGAGTGTGGTTGACCATAATTACACAGGCCCTGTTAAAGTTGGGCTGCGCTCTCTTTCTGTCTGACTCTGCATCCCGTTAGCATTCATGGCTACTCCCATCCACATACAGGCAACGCACACATTCACACAAACACATGCAGACAGGATCTGGGTCAAACGTTTTGTTTTCTACATCTGTCTGGACTTTTAATGCCTTCTGACGTTCAGTGTCTATTACATAATTTAAGTGTTTAAACAAACATAATTATGTTGGCTTTTTCTTTTCTCTGGGAAACTTGTTTGAACTGCCTTCTATCTATTTTTTATACATCTATGATGAATAAGATGCCTTTTTTTATATGAGACCTGTACAGTTATCCACAGCAGGGACAGCACAACCTCTGGATGACCTCAGAGTTTCCAAATATTTTGTAAAACAATACAGGATTACTACACATCATGTCAAACATCCATTCATTTCCACCTTTTTACAGACAGCAAAACTTTAAATCATGTAATGCAAAAAAGTTTTCAATAAAATTATTGCTTTGCAAATATACCAAGAGAGATCAGACTTCAAATACAGAATCGGCTAAATTTGAGATCTTTATAAAGATCGATGAGTCTACGGGAGGATGGACGGACAAATGGATGGACCTTTCCAGACTACTTATGAATAACATTTTTTTTCATCTTCATAAAAGCCGCTTTCTGTCAGTCCTGATTAGAGCGACAAGTCAGTTTTTAGTCCCTTACACGACGTGTATTTTCATCCCTGCGGTGTGCATGCTCACATGCTAAATCTCCATCTGGCTGTTGCGAAATAAAGTTCACAGCATTGGAGTCGAGATGTAAACACACATTCACACACTGTTCTCTTTCTCGCTAAGCTGCAGAGACAGACATTTACCAAACTGTGCTGTATGTCGCGTATCTGTACCAGCCAAAAGTGGTCTGATGGTGAGTGTGTGTGCGTGTGTGAGATCATGCACCTGCATGTGTGTGAATGTATCTAAGTTCACACAGGCAGAACCACATACATACACCAGCCAAGACTTTCCTTTGGCTGCCAGAATAATGGAGAAAATTCTATACAAATTCTCAGCAGCGCGGTACAGTTTGTTCCAAAGCACTTGTCTCAGCGAACAAATCACAGCCAGGCAGCCAACTATAGCTAGCTCGCTCTATTACTGCCAAGAGGAAACATATCCAAAAGTTTTAATACCTTGTTTTCACACAAGCAGTTTTTTATTCCAGCTCATAAAAGCCAAAAGACAAAAACAATAGTATGTACAAGAAAAACAGCTCTTTTTTGGTGTAAGCTAAAGTCTCCTCAAACTGATTATTAGAACCAGTCAGTGGTCCACATTTCCCCACCCTCGTTGTCCTCCTGTGGTTTGGCACTGGGAGTGTGCAGACTGGGCAGAATGGCCGCAGTTTGATGTCTTAATGTTGTTTGTCTGCGTTGTACAAGATGGGTTAAGAAAAAAAAATGCTTTAAAACTGAGCCAAATGTAAAACACTTTCCTGGTCACACCTTTGGCTTTACTTTAAGATTCTTGCACACTGAATGCTTGCGATAAGAGAGGATGGAAATAGCAGAGGAGTGTTAGGTTAGTGTGATCACTCTTCCCTCCTCGTTCTGGTCCATTTTTCTCAGAGATACCGTAGAGCAGAAAGGCAGTAATGTACTTTAATGCACCTCTACATGATAAAAGTTGGCTGTCTGCTGCTACATTCTCCCTCTGCCTCTCTCTCTTGCACATACACACACATCTCTGACTCTTATGCACCGCTGTGCCTCGTAGCATTAAACATTAAGGAGAAACAAATGAAAGGCTCTTTTAAAAGCTTTAACCAATAGGCTTTTACAAGCCGACTGGCTGCATTTGAATAAAAACAAAGACTAAAGTGGTCTAGACAGCAGGAAATCCAACTTTGAAAGAATACTACTACTGAAGTTAAATGGTTTCCCCCTTTGGTGGCGGCGAATGCATTGCATTGTACCACATATATACTCATTTGGTTTATTGCTGGAAGAAATTGAATTGGTGCCACAGAGATGCAATATTCAGATCTTAAGGGGGTTGGAGGAGAGCGGCTGGTTGGCCATAAAGACAAATGAGTAAGGGATGGGGATCTTGTGGAGTTTTTGATGAACAGTTATGTATCATCGCATAACATAAACTGTCTCCACCACTCAAAATCAACTCTGGCTATCACAAACAAGGACAGGGACAGTATTCACAAAGGAAATGTGGACAGCTATAACATTTTTTTCTGGGTTTGGACTTAGAAATGACATTAGCGTTAGGGGGTAAGTCATATTTCTACACACTATCCCCAGTGTGAAACATTTTGCTAAGTTTGGGAAGTTGAAAGCATGTTAAGATTATAAAAGAAAATCCCAAGTTTTCAACAACACACAGAGCCCTTTTTCGTCCACCATTCAAAAGTAAGATGAGTGTAAACCTAGGAAAACGGTGTAGGTTTGCAGGACAGCAGTCATATAGGATATGGTATCTCGGTTTGAGGTGCAGAGATGCAAAGTTCGGATGGTCGAATGTAACAGCACAACTATTAGCTGTGTACCCCTAAAATCTAAAAGAGTGAAAAGACGAGTGTCATAAGATATTTATCACAAGCCATGTAGACTACTCAGCAAACATGTGGAAGATTAAGTCTGATTGGGTTATACCAAAATGAAACAGTTTAGACTACTTGGAAAAGGTAGTCTGAACTACCTTTTCCAAGTACATTGACATTTGTGGTTATTATGTAACAAACTATGAAATGCTTCAAAGGATATAAATGCCTTTGCAGGAGTCTGTTGGTCTTGACAGATTGTTTTCTATAATTGCATAACATAAACTGTCTCTGACATCAAGTCCAGTTATTAGAAATAGGAGAGGTGACAAATTTCACAAAGGAAATGTGACCAGCTATGAAATTCCTCTGTGATTTGAGCTTGGAAATAGTATTAGTGTCAGATGCCTTTCTCTCTCTATCCATCTTTCCATCTCTCTGCGGCTGTCCGTCTGTTTCTTGCAGGTGTCCTCTAGGTGTCACTAGAGATGTTCATGGGGCAGGCCAGAGGAGGCTGACTTATTAGGAGCGTAGAGGAGTGTGTCCACGTGCGAGACTTTGGAAGAAAAGGAAGCTGCAGCCTCTTCGGTGCACTGACAGCCTCAATCCAGTTGCCGTGGTGATATCCTCTCCCAGGTGCATCGGTCTCTCTCTCCCTCTCTCGCTATCGCACCCGAGCGCGCACACACACACAGGCGTGCACGCAGGAATACACACCTCCACTTCCTCACATACCTCAACACCAACAGCTGGCTGTTTGTGCCCTTCCTTCCAGCAGCTCAGACAGCCATCATTAGTACGCAGTGTCCCTGCGCTGCGCTGTCCCTCTCTTCTCCATTCCCTGAAACCGCACACCATGCACCCTGCTTTTCCGCAGGTGTCCTACCCATTCCACCCCCTACCCACTCACCCACCCACCACGTACTCGCTAATGAGAGTGAAAATGAGAACAATGGGGAGAGGAGCGCGGGGCCCGCCAGCTCATCTGGGCTCCGTTGATCTTGTTAATTGCGTCCGTGGACGCGCTCCGCTCCCTTTGAAGTGTGTCTGAAGAGCCCGCTTCAGAGACTGGCAATTACCGCACATCATGTAATTGCTGCAAGACAGGCAGCCATATGAGAGAATTCATGTTACTGTATGGGTGCGTCAGGGGCGTGTGAGTGTACATCTTGGCAATGTGTGTGCGTGTGTAGGGGTGTCTAAAACGGAGAGGAAAAGAGCTGATGGAGATGCTTTCCAAGGTGTTGAAGCAGCTCAACCAACGTCCTGTCAAACCGCAACACCTTCAGAACAAAAATCCTAACAGCTTTAATGCTGCAGACAGCTGCATTTTGCAAAATGACTGCTAACTACTTTGTTAAAATCAATTTGCACAGATCAAAAGATATTCTTCCTGTTTGGAAATCAGTTAATCATTTTTTCTCTCTCTCTCATAGCCAAGTGTCTTGGCTGTGGTTTCAGGAGGACGTCTATGTTCTGTTTACATCCTCAGATTCTGTTCATGCAGAGTGTGTTTTGAGGTCAGTAGTGTGCTGTGTTACTTTGAAGCAAAAGTCTTGTTTTCTTCAAAGACTATGTAAAGTCCCTTTTTGTGGGTTTCACTCCTTGCGTTTGCTGTAACACACTAAGCTGCTGTAGTTTTCTTTTGTTATGTCAGCAGGTTTTCACAAACTATCAAGGCATCTTTTTCAGCATTGATGCATCAGATTAGCATAGCAGGCAGACGACATTCTCAAACTTCAGACTTCTGCATCAATGAACAGAAATGTCCAGTCAACACAGATGTTTCTCTGGCACAAATATGAGTGAAAAAAAATGATGTATGTGACCGTGTGTCCAGTGAGGAGAAAAGTAGCAAAAATCCTGTTTGGAGACCTAGCAAACAGGTACACTATGGAGTTAAAAGTGCTCCATCTCAAGACTAATTAGCCTCTAACACATTACTGTGCTAAATAATTGTTATAAAGCTTTATTTGAAATGATAATGTTATAGTAGCATTTAGATAGACATAACTATGTCTGCTTCAAGTCTGACCAGTAGAGGTCTTCTTCTACAGTATCTACTATCCATAGTGTGAAATGGGTTGTGTCCTCAGGTTTAGGTTATTCCTTCCCTTAAATCCAAACATTAATTGTTTTATGATCATTAGCAAATTAACTGTTTTCAAAAGACACTGTGTTGCTGTGGTATTTTACCGTCAATATTTTTAAACTATGTTCAACAAATCATTATCATTAAATACATATTTTCATATGTTAGAAATTTAGTAAAAAAATAGTGAATACAAAATAACTGTACATTGAAATTAATCATTGAAATTTGGAAAAATAAATGATTGTAACATGTTTATGATTTTATATATCATTTTAGAACATATTTTTCATAATTTAATCATTGCTGTCACAATCTTCAAGAGTTAAAAGAGCTGAAATCTCATAAATTAAACTCTTAAATACATATTTACATATGTGGACATTCATTAGATGCATAATGAGTTACAAAATGTTGAAATAAATATATATTATTTCACGAGTATTTTCTGAACAATGTCTTAATTTCACTTTGGCACATTTGGCTCAATTTAATAAAAAATAAATAAGGACTTATTGCCAAAATCAATGAATAAATAATTATAATTGAGAACAAATGCACCTTAATATTTAATTAAATAATCACAAAATCCGACTCGCTCTTTTTAAATCAACTCTAACTGTAAAGCAGCCTGATGGGTATATTGATACTAGACACTTCTGTATGAGCACAGACAAGAAATTAATTGGCTGTCTTCATCTCTCTCGCAATTAAATCAAGGACAAATAAAATGCTTCCCTCTCACCAAAGACTTTCTGTTTTCTTCACTCACACTTATCTGGATTTTCCAACACTGGCCTGCTTAATATAATAGATAAGACAGCCATAGGCTGTGAAAAGAAGAAACAGACAGAAATTAAATATCTGGAGTCAAGACCTAAAGCACATTTTCTTATGGTATCTTTGTCAACTGGAATACTGGATAACAATCTACAGTTCACTTCAGAAATGTTTTTTATTTTGCCATGCAACAGACACAAACTGCATAGTTGTAAAGTGAAAGAACAAGTATACATGGTTGTGGCATTGCTTTTGCATTTAGCCCACCTGAGTCAATACACTGTAGAATCATATACGTATCTCCACAATCACAGCTGCACATCTCTTTTGGAGTCTGTCTCCACCAGCTTTACACTTTGAGAGATAACATTTTTCATCTCTCAAATTCAGTCGACTTCAACCAGACTGAATGGCAAATGTCTATGCAAATCCTTCGTCCCTTCAGCTCTGAAGAGTTACAGAAAAACATCCTCACAGAATGATGCTGCTACCACCATTTGCCTCCATGGGTGTGTGATATTAACATTTTAATTAGCAAAGAATCTTTAACAACCCATTTCAGCCCATTTCACAATCCATCCATCCCAAAAATCAATAAAATAAACACAGACTTTGTTGTTTGAAAGAAGCGATTGATGGAAACTGCCAACCTGCTCTGAGCTGCAGAGCCTCTCACATGCGCTCCCTTTTGCCATAATTTCAGATAATGTAACAGTTTTATGCCACTGTGCTTTGAGTCAGATACAGATATAGCGAGGCAACCCTTTGCTCCCACTCCCACGTCTGAAGCTGAAAGTGGTACAGATTAAATGCACCACTCGGGGCTAACTACAACTGCAGCATAAATACTGACTGAAATGCTGATATGGTAGCAGGCATGGATTTGTCTCCCTGTGATGTGGGATAGACCCAACTGTGAGCATTTTCAAATGCGTACACACACCAAAAAAGAAAAGAGAGGCATGTTGCATGTGACCCCATGCACATTAAGCCGGTTAATAAAAGTAAGCCTACAATATCCTCATTCTCTTTCCTCTCATTCGTAGGGACAAAAGCAGAACATTATTGTAGGAAAATGCTCCACCTTTTTATGAATAAAAATTGAGAAACACTCCTCCTTGTTTGCATAGATGCAAACAAATACATCATTTTTAGTGGGTTGTTATTTTTTTTTGTCATGCAAGAACTTTTTTTATTTAAAAACAGACATGCCTGTCCTGCTGTACTGTTGCAAATAGAACCAGGCGATCACCTTAATCTCTTTGCTTTATCCTCCTGACACCAGGAATATACACAGACTCTAATCCAGATACATCAGTATGCTCCAACACGTTTAACAGAACATTTATGGAGACAGACCACTAACAGGGCGGGGAGAAATTGTCTTTCCCTACAAATTTTCACAGCTTATGAGGAAAACCACCTCATGTCACTGTCAGAGTGACAACAGCGCTGAATAAAGAGAGAAGACAGAAGACAGCAGACTTGGCCAATTATTGATGATATGAACACCTGGGTGTCATAATTGGTTATACAATATCCATGTACTGGCCTTTAGCTGTAGCAAATGCTGGAGAAGACTACATAATAAAAAGGGAAGCGCTCACTATGTCCGTAGCACTGTCCTTATCAAACAGATTATTTTTAAGTGTTTGGAGGTTTTAATTTTGATGTGAACATTTGTGCATGCTTAAAATAAATTTCACATCTATGGTTAACTCAAATTAATACCACCAGCACAGGTTTCTGACTAACACATGTTAGCAAAAATAACAGAAAAATCCTTAGCCAGCTTGTTGCTAGGTGTGCCATATTTCATGCACAAAAGTTAAGACGCCTACAACCCGTGCTCCTATATATACAGACTATTGTCACTATAGTCTGAGGCACCACACCAGTGGCTTTAAATTATAACTTAAATCAAGGAGAGATTAACTTTTTCTTTATGCTTATTTTTAATTTTTTCCTCAATAAGCATAAAAACAAACCAAAAGACAGTAAATTTAACCTAAACGGAAACTGATTAGTGTTGATTTATAGCATCGGCTTAGAAAATTAAAAAATAGTAACAAAAAAAAATAATTGTAAAAGATGACAGTTTCTAGTTGTCATATATTTTAAATATATTTATTAATGTGTAAACTAACTATATTTTATTAATGTATCATGCCTTTTTTCGTTAGTAGGTTTGCTGTGTTCTGACAAACGTTTGTATTTAAAAAAGAGGTTTTGTGTTTGTATTCAGTTTATTATAAATTGAATATTATAGTATTCAGTTTATTTGTATTTGTATTCAAAGTGGCACTATGTGTTAATTTATATTTTCAAATGTTTAATTAATTTATTCATGACAGTTTTAACTTTTTCCTGTTTTGCTGTGAATGCTCTGTAAACTCTGTGCTGCTGCCAGGATTCTCTTGTAAAAGAGATTTTTAATTTTTAGAGATTTTTATTTATCCTGGTGAAATAAAAGTTAATAAATAAAGGTTAAATGTTTGCGTTAATATGAAATTAAAAATTGCTTAATTTTTTTAACTTAACAATTAAAATTATTCTAAACACGATAATTTATAGTGCAAACTTTTAGGAAGTAGAAATCAGCATCTAGTAGAAAGTTTTAGTCATTCAGTTACATCTAAAAGTCCTTCCATCCGTCCGTCCATCCAGAGTTATGACTCCTTTCGCATGAATTTCTGCATCAGAGTGGCATGGAGACAACTGGCCTGTGGTTCTGCTGAGGTATAATGGCAGCATGTCCCTTTGACCTTCAGGTGATCTGCATTGTTGGGTCTGGTGGTCTCTCCTTCTACTCTTGTCAATACTCCACAGCTTCCTTACGGGGTTGAAGGTCTGGCCAGTTTGCTGACCAGTCAAGAACAAGAACGCCATGGTCATGGAATCAACTTTTTGTACCTTTGGCAGTGTGGACCAGCACCAAGTCCTGTTGAAAAATGAAATTGGCATGTCCAAGCTTGTCAGCAGATGGAAGCATAAAGTGCTTTAATGTTTCCTGGACAGCTGTGTCGACTGTGGAGTTTAGAAAATGTAGTGGACCAATACCAGCAGATGACATGGCACCCCAAGTTATCACTGACTGTGGGAGCTTCGTGCTGGATTTTAAACAATGTGGATTTCGTGCTCCATCTCTACTCCTCCAGATTCTGGGACCTTGTTCTCCAGATTAAATGAAAACTTTACTCTGACCCAAAAAGAAGACGTTGGACCACTGAGCAAGGGTGCAGTTGCTTTTCTCCTTTTCCCCCAGGTAAGATGCTTCTGACATTGTTGAATGGAACAATCCAATCCAATGACAATCCTGTTGTCATTCCTAATGCTATCTAACCTTATAAAACTTTTTTCTTCCACTCAGCTTTCTTTGAAAACAGCACTGTGTGAACAGAACTCTGTAAAAAACTGTTGTTCTTTTGTATTCTTACATATTAAGACCAAAATATGGTACGGAACATTTAGGGTAATGTTTATGTATTTAGTACTTGAACTTTGACTATAAACATTTCATGTTTTTAAGAAATCTTGTAAAAATTTTAGCAACTGGTATATGAATAAAACTATATAAATGAAAGCCTCATTAAGTGACATTCCAACTTGTGCTATAAACTAATGCAACTGCATGTAATTAGAGTTCATTCAAATCCAGCACCACCCTAATGTAGGATATGTAATTGCTGTATTTGCCCCTCATTTAAATTGTTCTTCCAGCTGGCTTACCACACCACTACAAAAAAGTTAATGTGATTCTTTTAAGAAAGTCACTTTTATAAGCTAAACTGTAGTATTCATTGTTTTGCTGATGAAAGCAGCAGTTGAATTAGGCTTCCTGCCTTTCCACTACAAAGTTTTAGTTCTTCCCAGCTAATTTGTTGTTGCTGTCCAGTTGTTAGATGCGTCAAAGGAGGAGTAATGTATTTTACAGACAAGAAGTGCCATTTCATAGCACAATCAGGTAACTATGTTACAGAAAATGCAGCATATTAAACGTAACTTAATAGAAATTTGACTTTGCATCATAGCCGTGTCTGATGCCTTGAAATTGGACGTCTGTCTCTATAAAAACTTCATGTTCTTTCCGACACTCAGTCTTCAGCACTTCATCACATTTCTCCATTATGCCTCTCACTGCCATAAGACTGAAAAGTAAGTCATATGATAAACTAAGCTAAACTCACAGTTCCAGCAGGTGTTTGCTAATTGCTGCAGCCACTAGTCTGTAGGAGCTGAGCGGGGAAGGATGGATACGCTGTGAGGTGGAAACTCGGCTGGAGACTACAGCTCCAAAGAGGAGCTTTGGGCAAATAGGAACCGCTTTGTATGAGCAAGCATTAGGCATCCCTAATGGTTGCCACTGGAGATTCAAGGATTTTGCAATATCTATGTTTAATAAGGTAATGAGATTATAACTTTACATAAAGCTCAAAAAAGTCAATTGTGGACACCTCTTTTAAATAAGGGGTATCCAAATCCAGTCTACTATCTACATCCAACGCTTCTTCAACACACCTGACTGAAATAGCATAATTCCCTCACCAGCAGTCATTCATTATGCAGAAGTCTGCAGCAAGCAGTTTATTTGATTCAGGTGTGTTGAAGAAGTGATGCATCTAAAAGTCGCAGGAAGGGCTCGATGATTGGACTTGAGTACTCCTGCTAAGTCATCTAAAATCTTTTAGATGATTTATTCCTTTAGTTTTCAGAAACTGTTTTGCAATGCAGCACTAAACTACCCTGAGGAGTGAATGTCTGCATGGTGGTTGTTTCTCCATGTTGTCCAATGGCTGCTGGAGAAGGGTACCAGTAACAACCCGCCCGCAACCTGGCAAGGATAAGTAGGAAGAGAAAATGAATTAATGTATGGAGGTAGAATTACCAGCATGTTTTCATCATATTCTGCATGGTAGGACCTCCAGAGATTTTCAGCATTTACAATAAGTCAGAACTGCAGAGCAAGAAGATTCAATGTTTATATTTTACCCATCAAGTCGCTCTCAGTTGCAAAAAGGTTGATGACCCCTCATTCAAGCAAATAGTGAGTTTTTGTTTTAAGCTTTGAATGCCTCCTAGAGGAACTGGGAACTCGAACGGAACCATTTCAGTTTCATCTAATATTGCCGAAAATTGGTCACGGTACAGGGAGTTTGCATTTAACCTCAGCTCTGCCCTCGAGCATTTTGTCATTTTAAAGGTTTGAGTTAAATCATAAAAGGCAGAAGGATTTTATCAGCTGTTCTCTCAACATACACAGGACGCTGTCTGAGAAAATAAAACTTTAAGACTGCCATGCAACATAATGAAGACTTTAACAGTGCTGTAATAAGCTCTTACTTTGTAAGTGACCAGTTTAAAATATAAACACACATGCCCACATTCTAACACAACTAGTAAGAAAGCAAGGGAAAAAGGCTCAAATTGAGGCAGCTTGCTGAAGGGCAGCCTGCCAAACGAGTGGGAGAGAGAGACAGCCACACAGACAAAGGGAGAGAGCAGGAAAGTCCTTACATAGCCCACAGGAAGAGCTGTGTCAGGGCAGGAAACGCCTTGTTTGGGCATGGAGGTTTTCTGGCTGGCTGGGAGACTGACATTTCCTCTGCTGGTTTGCTTCTGGAGTGAGGATCACATGAAGGCTTGAGGGAGACTGCAGGGGTGATGGTGGTGGGCCGCCAGCTGGGAAGGGCCAGACTCAGTCTCTGGTTTCACCTCTCCCTCCCTCCTTCTCTCTCTCTCTCTGCTGTTCTCTGCACACCCTGCAGCTAGCGGCTTATTGCTGTAGCAGACACTTCACAGGTCAGCTTTCAGTCATGGCCACTAATGACAGTAAACCACAGAGCGGTGAGGAAAATAGCATGGTGTACAATTATATGTGCGATACATTTAGTGGAGCACTCACAGAAGAATCTGAACGCAACACAATTACCTTGAACAACTGTGGTTGCCTGTTGTACTCTTTCATCAAAGCTATTTCATGGTTTTACCAGTTATGTCATCTTGAATGAATCAGTGTTGCATCTTGGATCTGGGCTGAGCCTGTTTTACTCTTTATCCTTAGATTGTCTGACTCTTTCATAAGGCATCCTTTAAATAAATGATCATTATTATCTGCAAAGAGCTATTAAAATGTTTAATGTTTTCTAACTTGCTATGTCTGGACTCATTTACAATTTCACTTAAAAGTATCATTGAATGCACAACAAGCCAAATAACCAGTTGTATAACATAAGTGATATTTTTGTAAAACGTGATGGCATATCAGCGTCTTGAAGCATTTTAATCTAATTTTAGATGCAAAACGAAATGTCAGTTTTTCTATTTGCTTTACTATTTCATTATAACTTATTTAAATTTGAATATTTAACTGGATAAAAGGAACCCTTATTATAGAAATTGTTCATTTATTGCTAAGTGTTTGGCTAGTATGAAAAACGTAAAACTATGTGTATCTTTTTTTAGCGTTTGCATTCTTCTTCAGAGTTTATCCAGCAAAACCACTGAGAATTATGCAATAACTAAGCGTAGAATTCTGAATAATTTGGCACAAAAAAAGTGCAAGGAAGTTCATGAATTGCAAGGAAGGCCTAGACAGAACATAACGTTTTAATTTTTCAGCACCAAGTAAAAGTCCTGTTGGGACCTACAAAATTGTGACAACTGCCAACAATGACATCAACTGAGCCAATGCCAGTAAGAAGTAATAAAAAAAATATTTCTTCAAGTCTAAACATGATTTGAGATTAACTGCAAGATAAAAATTGATTTGTGTTGTAGCAACTAAACGATCAAATATCAAGAACTCGTGTTTAACATATATAGAGTTGTAGTTGTCTGACTGGAATATTACCTAAAAGCAGCTACAGCATTATTATTATGGCAATCAAAAATGGAGGAAAAATGAGCAAATATGTCAAAAACAAATTTATGAAGCATTAATCTAGATAGGTTTGGATCAGCTTAAGTTCCAAAGTTGATTATTATCCTCTTCATCATTTGTTTCAGCCTTAGCATCCTACATCGCTTGTGAGTCACAGTCTGACTCAAACATGCAAGGTTGCACCCCTTGCAGCTGGATGCTCCCTCTGTCTGAGTTGTATTCCTGAAGGAAAATCTCTGTCTGACTGAATGAAAAGGCCTCCGAATTCATGTCAGAATCTTCTAAAAGTTGCTCATCCAGAAAATCTTTTACTGATACCAAAATGTCACCCGGAGACTCTCTTCTCTGCAGCGATACTCATTGGGCTCAGCCAGCCTAAGCTCAGAGAAGCATCAGGCAACTATCAGCAAGAAGGAAAATCTCTGTGAGTGGGATGGCAGGTGAGGATGAGGTCTACCAACCCCTTCATTAAGGTGTTCATTGTTCAACCAAATCCAGAAAGTTGTTCTTGAGCTTTTCTTAGTAAGTCGTCACCTTAGAAACATTTGAGCCTCCTTCGAAGTGTTGAAACTCAAATTCAAACCCTAATACTTGACTCTCAGTGACCAAAATCTTGTTGTACTCTCATTGCTTCATTGCCTAATAATCCACCATCTGTGCATTTGTCTTAGCAAGGAGTATCAACTGTGTCCAGACAAAGCGAAACGTACACAGACATATGTTTCCTGGTAAACAGCTAGCGCTCCAATCAGACATAAATCTGGAAAGTGACAAGATAATTCCTGCACCTGCTCGGCCTCCCTCTTCTTTTCCCTCACACACACACACACAACCCCACAAACAAATTCACATGTGAAGGAAAAGCAACAGACAGAGGAAATAGGATGGACAGTAGACCGGCATAGTGTCAAATAAAGCCAGAGACACACATCAACACTCACAAGCTATGTGTGTCATAACAGGCATTTATATTATTTCTGCTTTCATGTTTTTCTTGGAGATAGTACAGCAGAGAGGCAATTCTGCTTCATAGCAACACTGCTCATGATGGAGCAGCGATGGTGACGGCTGCCAAGGAAAATGTGTGAGTGCAAGCGGTCAACAAATTCAAACTAAGGCAGTGAGGTAGAGTTTAAAATGTGTAAATGCAAAGATAAATGTGTGCAGCACTTAAAGGAGGAACCTAATAGCAACTGAATGATGGTACAATCGGAAATAAAGAGTGTGTTCGAGAAGAGTGCATACTTAAAATAAACAAGTATTCATTTAAACTAAGATTTTGTCTCATTTTACTGCTTTAGAATAATAAAGAGACCCTTTTTCCTATCCTCACAGCAGATTTTAGCCCGCTGGTCTGGATAGAATAACAGAAAAGCACTAGGGTCATTACTCTCAGTGAAGGACTCTATTAAGCAGCAGTAGTGTTCAGCGCTATATTCACACGCGTACGAGCACATGCTCTCACACCCCGAGGTGCAGAGCGACCGCGGCAAAGTGTGTGGATGTGTGTGTGGTGACGGGTCAAACGTGTGGCCCTTTTTGTGCAAATTACACTTAACTGCAGGGATATTTCCTAGCTTTAAAAACACATACACGCACGAGCCATGCACACTCTTTGTAATCTAGCACCATTACTGCCAGCTTTGCGTACATTAGAGGATAAAAATGATGGAAAGGAAGATGATATAGGGGGTAATTTTACTGAGGGGGCATTGGAGGTATTTATAGCCAAACAGTAGAAGCGCTGAAAGCATGTTGGGTTCATGATCTGATCATTAATGCGTTCTAATGGAGACACAATTGCTAAAGAACAGCAATGTACAGCTCAAGCCGAATGTTTGAGGGCACTATAGGGGCGTAAAAAAAAAAAAAAAAAAATTGCGCTTTTCTATCACCTTGTCAAAGTATTTGAGAGCTGAGCCAAAAATTTCCCAAGCTGAAGTTGGGTTATAGCTGTGGTCAAGGCTCATGACTTCACTTTGGCAGTAATAACCTGTCAACTGTTTCACATTAGGAATTGTAAAAAGTCTACATACACACTTGACAAAGCTGACAGATGCTGACAAGCCACTGCATGCAGTCACAGGTCCTAAATGAGGACCTAATGGTGCGGATGTGACAGAGATGGGGCTGTGTTCAGCCTGCCACAGCACACTCTGCTTACTGTTAACTAGCTGTTAGGGAGACAGACGGGAGGCATGCAGATAGGGGAAGGGGAGAAAAAAATAACATTTAAAATTAGATTGATTTCATTAGATGAAAATTTCTTAAAGGTTGGGGTCTTTTTTTTTAAATATACCACAGACTAAAATCTCACAATTGCATTGCTTGTAAAAAAAAAATCCATGATCAGTGCATAAAGTACAAGCATGTTTTCTGCAATGTTGCATCAGTTTGTTTTCTTTTTTATATATATAAAATGTAAGTATTCAAGTAATAAAATTACCACTTTCTGCTGATTTTATATGAAATATTTGTTTATGCTTCCTCAACACAATATTTCAGCAGTTTCTGTTTTGAAGCCACTTTTATACCTGCTTCATTTCACTATACAAAACATTTGATCATTACCAAATTTTCTGATAATGATCCTTCTATAACCAGATGGAAACACATACATTTATGCTACAGGATGTTCCCAACATTTTATTTGTTTAAAGCCTCCTTCTTGAATTTACAGGAACTCTACCTTCCCCTTGTTTCCTATAAAAACTGTGCATTTCCTGGCTAATATCAAGAGTCAGTTCAGCTGTCTTCTTTACAAATCAGTGATGATTTAGGATGGTGTATCTGTAGGTAAGTCTTTAAAGAATAAATACTTGTTAAAAAATAAGGATACAAGCTTATGACAAAATTTTATTAATTGAGTTTGATGGATCAAAAAGCCCCACCCAAATAAAAAATCAATGCTATCGGCTCTGCCACCTGTTGGATTGACGTCATATAAGGCCTTATCGTGTTGAACATCTGTTTTATAAGGCCATATATGGCCTTATCGTATCAAACATCTGTTTATTAAGAGCTTTATCATATGGAACATGTGTTTTGATTGATGAATTTGAGCCTTATCATGATATGAAATCCTTATCGTCAATTTCCAGATTTAAGTTTAAGTCTTATCTTCATAAAACATGCTGTATTCTCTAAGGATCTGGAAAGTTCGAGAATAAAAATGATGCAAGATCTCTTTAAACCCAGTGACCTCCTCTCAGGGATGGAATATTCTAGAACTCTTATTAAGGCACAGTATTCTCCAAGGTTCTGGAAGATTCTACAACTCATTGATGCAACATGGCTTCTGAGTTACATCACTTATTCCCCCCACCCATTTTTAATTTAAGTCAAAGTCTTATCTTCATAAAACACTTTGTATTCTCCAAGGTTCTGGAAAGTTCGAGAATAAAAATGATGCAATATGCCCTGTGAGTTACAAGACTTCATACACAACTTCTTTTCAGTTTCAATTAGCCAATTTGCACACATAGGAGCAAATGGATTTAAAGTATTCTCCAAGGTTCTGGAAGATTCTAGAACTCATTGATGCAACATGGCTTCTGAGTTACATAACTTATTCCCCCTCCCCCCACCCATTTTTTTAATTTAAATAAAAGTCTTATCTTCATAAAACATGCTGTATTCTCCAAGGTGCTGGAAAGTTCGAGAATAAAAATGATGCAATATCTCTTTAGACCCAGTGACCTCCTCTCAGGGTTGGATCCCGCCCCCCTCTACAGCTCTTATCTTCCTGCTGCCCTGCAGATGCCCATCCCA
>CAEGAE010090734.1:0-75353 GCA_903067095.1 Girardinus metallicus | reverse complement strand
TATATATATATATATAAATAAATACATCACACTTACTGCCGAACTAGCTAGCTTAGCTTAGCTAATGTAGCTTTTAGCTCCAAGTTAAGACGGACATGTAGCCTACGTGTATGTTGCTGCATGTACTTACTCTGCCATTCACCAGAACCTTGCTATTCACCTGCAGGGTTCGTACATACATTGATTGTATGAGTCAATAGATTTCAGACCGTAAAGCTGCTCCATGGTGGACGCTCTTCGTGGTCACTAGGTAGTTAATCATATTGTACCATAAGATCGGAGGCAGCTTGTCCACATCGTCTTACATATATTACTCTTCTCCGTTTCACCACGACCCCGAGCGATTGGTCAAGCGTGTCCACGTATTGTCTTTTAGTCGGTCTGGAAGCCATGGGTCCGATTATGCATTGCGCATGCGCTTGCCTACTAAGATGGCGCGGTTCACTCCCTGTTCAAACTTGTGGGAACTACATAAAATTTCAAGTACTTTCTCTAAATTTTGAATCCAATCCATGATTGGTGCTTCTCTATCCCATGCAGGAAAGACAGGACTTTACGCCACAGAATGTGTTATTTCTTAAAAGTGTTTATTGAACTTTTACAATCGTTTATAACCCGTTTTGACATCTCCCATGCAGAATTGTAACGAGAAGTTGCTTTAAAATTCACATTTTAGGCGGCTTCTATACTGACCTTTCCCTTTCAAAAAAACCTTAAAAGTCCCTCAAAAATATAATCTATAAAAGGCAGACCTCAGAACTTTGCATTTCCCCTCATTTCACCTGCCTCTCAAAAGAACGAAATCATACACAATGTTAAGTGCAGTACAGATGTGGAGCTCTCATGGTTCGAATGGAAAAGTAGGATGCAGAGTAACACATGAAGACAAGGTGGCAGCTTGAGATCAACCCACTAGTTAAAAATACCACCAATATTTTAGCATTTCTATATTTAAACTCTACATGTAAACAGTTGTATCAGTGTACATTCACTGTATACGGGTTTAACTTAAATATCAGGTGGTAAATTAAACAAAGTGGGTTTGAGGATTAAAGTAACAGGAGAACTTGATCTAAATCTATTTTGTTGTTTGATAAAGATACGACGGATGTAAGTAATAACTTAGACTAGAATTCAAAGGGTTGTTATAAAAGTGAAACTCATCTTGTGGTAATTTTCATGATTGTGGTTTATAGCAAATGGAAACCCAGTGTTCAGTTTCTCAGAAAATTAGGATATTACATGAACCCAATTGAGGTTTTTAATACAGAAATATTACAACCAGCACAATCATAGGATAAGCCACAAACGGTAACTGTTAATAATAGTGCTGTATGCAAACATATTGCAAAGTTGAGTGGAAGAAAAAAGTTAGTTACACATAAGGACTTAAAGATGGCTACCTGGGCTAAGACGATAATGGACTAGACCGGTCCTCTTTTCAGTTAAAAGTAAAACAAGCATTTAATTTGGAAATAAAAGTATATAAATAGAAAGCTTAGTGGAAGAGAAAAAGGCCCACAAACAACTGAGATAAATACGATCTTAAGGGGATTGTGACCCAAAGTTTTTGGGAGAAAAGAAACTAGAGTGTTGCTCAAAGGTTTGAAGTCATCTTTTTAGATACAAATAAATTTAACTTTTCGATCTAGAAGCGTGGAAATGCCCAGAATCTCAGCTGCTTGCGGTCCAGTGTGAAGTTTCCACAGTGGGTGGTGATTTGGGGTGTAATTTCATCTGCTGGTGTTAAGGTACTTTGTTTTATCAAGTCCAAATTCAACATGGCTGCCTGCCAGGAGATTTTAGGACGACTTCATACACTGCAAAAACACAAAATCTTATAAAAAATTGCTAGCTATAACTGCCAGTGAAACTAGTACTTTATTATTTACCTAAAATAAGCACTTATTTCTTATTGAAAACTTATTTTTGTCTTACTTCAAGTGTACAAAAGAAACTAGATGAAATAATTATTTGTAAGATTGTGTTTTTGCAGTGTCCATACTGACAGGGGGTCCCATTTATTAACCACGCCATCACTGACCCAGCCTAAATTACCCTCAGAGTATCTGTGGAGTTTTACCATGGAGATGATGACCTCCATGCCACGCTGCACTAATCCAGTAATTAAAGCAAATACTGTACGGTACATGGCAACATTTCTGCATTACAACTTCTGAGAAACTGAATATAAGCTCATAGGAAATGACCAGAAACAAACACTTGGCTTATATGTTCTCAGTTTTACTCTGATTTGTTGAGATGCGCCTATAGCTGCATTGTGTACACTCTGAAATGTGTTTTTATTTGTATAGAAGAGAAATTGCTGATGGTGAAAGAGTCAAACAGATCAAGCAGATAAAATGTCTCAAACCCTAATATTAAGATTTATTTTACATGTTTATTACGTCATCACAAACATGAAGGCGCCATAATATCTTTGAGAGGTTAACTTAAAAACATTTTATTTGTAAAGAGAGTCAGAGACCAGTTCAATTGCATAGCAATTTAATCCATGTCCAATAAGGACTCTTTCCCTTACACAGGGAGAGGCCCTGTGGTCACTCTCAATCACGTTTTAATCGACCAAGACAATATCAATAAAACTATTGATAAGCGCTCACTATCTTCAATAGTGACCATATTCAACAGGCATTGTAGGGTCTTAAAAGAAGCCGTTCCTACACACCATCACTAAATGTCCACTGAACGTCCCCGTTCTAAACCACCAAATTACAGAAAACACAAGATGGGCACCATAACAATCTAATCCAAGGTTTGTTTTGTGTCGAGTCAAAAGGCTTCCAGGCTCATGTTGGGCAGGTGGTACAGAGAATCATTGTTGAAACGGAAAAAGAAAAAGAAAAAAAAAAAAAAAAAAAATTATATGAGAAACATGCATGGGGGGCAGGGAGGGTTGGGTAGGCTTTTCCTAATGCCACATACCGAGTGTGCACACAGACGCGGGTCTCCAACGGGAGCCTTCCCAGCTCGTGCAGCGTGGCAACGTTTGATCGGACCCACAGGGTGTTTTTTTGTTTTTATTTTTTGTTTTTGTCGAAAAAGAAAAAGCACTACACGAGGACCTAGGGCTTCACATTGAGATGCAGCCTATACAGACACCGATCTCCGTGTCGGGAGAGGGTTTCTACTACACATCACAATCTCTATCCACAGTTTGGAGTTCAGTCTCGGAATGTCAACAGCAGCACGTTTTGTTTTTCTCTGTCCTTTTGCGTCCCTCTGTGTGTGTCACTGCAAGTCTCTGTCCTCGAGGTACCTGTACTCGAAGGTGAACCCCTCTTTTTTCCTCTGGCCCCATTTCTCATAGTCAAAGTAAATGTAAGTGCCCTGGATGGAGAGAGAGAGAAACAGAAAAGGACGTTAAACAGGAGAATCTCAGCTTTAGGGAGTAGGGAAGCAAGTTATCAATTAAATCTCACCGATTGATTGATAAGTGGTCATTTTCTTGTATTAAACATCAACATCAAGGGCTACATTTTTCATAATATGCTGAATTTTTAAAAAATAAATTAAATTTTATTATTTTGAGTCTGCTGCGCCTGTCGCAATAAACACTAGATTAATTAATCGCATGATAAATTTAAACAAGCTCAATAATTTCCATTTGCATGATTTATTATTTACGTTTTTCCACCAAAAACTGGATGACTAACATCTTCAGTCTGTCATTAGTGTCAACTTGCCCTTTTTTGAAGGATAATTTTGTTCACAGAGATTTCATAATTCATATTAATAGTCATTTCTGTTTTATTTTGGATATTTAAAATGTCTTCCAGTTCCAGTGTTAAATGTTCATTAGAATTTAAAGTTTAATAACTTTTGAGAATGGGCTTTTGCTTTATTATGCCATCATCAAAATACTTGAAAATAGTCTCAAAAACAAGATTATTTCTTTATTGCAAAAACTGTTGGGAAAATGTTGTCACTGTGACAGGCCTAGAGTCAGTTGTATTAATATTGACTGAGTGAACAAAACATGTTGTTTTCTCACATAATTAACTTAGACACATTTATCAAATATAACAAAACTGAAACCTATTAAGTTGTTGAGTAGAAAAAAAATAAAAGATGAAAAGAATAAAATAAGTAAATCTCTTAATTCCCCATGAACAGAGAGATGTTCATGCAGTAGTCGACTGCTTGCTCTTGAGGGAATATTAGCTCTTGACAGAACTCAACATCGATTTTGCTTATTGGCATCTTGCTTTTTTTTTTTTTTCCCATCATGTTGCAATTTTTTCTCTGTTGCATCCTCCACCATACTATTTCTGACTTATTATACTCACCTTTGGAGTACATCAGTAAATTTAAGTTAAGTTGCTGCTGCTTCGTCATGCAGCTTGTTAAAAATTAAGGAGTTTGTTGAGTGTTTATAATTCAAAACAAAACTGCGTAGTGTATTTTGCATCCCACAGCAAACACTGCTTGGACCGATTCTCTTTCCCGTTCTGGGATAGCCGCCATCTTTATTCCTGTACCAATTGACTCTGCTTAAGGGTGACCAGCTGCGCCCTCTTCTGGACGGCAGCCAAACTACCACACTAAAAGAACATGTCATCTATTGGAACTAATTTTAATCTAATAAACAATGAATCGACAGTCACAAGTCGATTAACTGTTTGCATCCCTATTAGGGAGGATGGAAATGAGCTTTGAAGCTGCACCTGTTCAAACTCATCAGTGATCGTCTTGGGCTCTTCGTGCCTCTGAAACCACATCATGTACTTGGTGTGAAACCTCCATGATTGTTTCTTCAGAGCCTTGGCAGATAGATACTGAGCCTTGGTGCCCTGATAGAGAAAGAGGAAACGGTGCATTAACATGCAGATTAAAAAGAAAACAAGCACAGCTAGCTAAGTGCGTGTTTACCTCCAGGTAGTAGAAGATGAAGAAGAGAGTTTCTGTGGACAGCCTCTGGTAGAACTCGATGGTGTCAGAGTGGTGCGGCGGGACTTGATGGTGGTATGGCAAAGTAGGGCAGGGATTCCTCATCAGGTATTGCCTTTGAAGCAAAAAAGCCCACAGAACTCATTACAGAATCTATTTTGAATCATACATTGCTTTCATTCATTACACAAGGAGCTGAAGTTTTTATTTTAATATTTTGGATGATTGTGGCTAATCAATAATTCAGCTTAAGCTCAAAATACTTTTAAAATATATAATATGCTTGGGTTAAAAAAGAAAAAAAATTTGCCTTTCACTTGGTTCCCTAAATGTTGTAACGCTCTAAAGGCGATTATCGCTGCCATCTTTACTCCTGTATCAACTGGCTCCGCTTAAAGATGACTAGTTGCGCCCTCTACTGGTCGGCAGCCAAACTGCAACATTACTGATGTTATTAGTTAATCTATTGGAACTAATTTTAATCTAAATTAAAACCTTTTCCTTCCACCTAACTTTCCAACTAGAATGGTTGGATACGACTCTGCACAGCCAGTTTGACAGTATTTTGTGGCTCCGCTGCTTGAGTAGCGTGCTAACGGCCGAAAAACTGTAAAAACCGTTCTTGGTTTTCATTGGTTGTCAGTAACAATCCTACAAATTAACAGGACTAATCCGATACTTTCCTACTCCCCGTCTTGCATAGTAATGTGGTAAAATCTATAAGAAATGTGTCACTCTGTTGAGTCACATGTAGCACTTTTAAAAAGGGAATTTTTCACTCAATAAAAAGCTAAATTTAACAGTTTAAATTAGATGTAGCAGCTCTTCTTTAAGGAAAATTGACAGAAAAGAAAGTCATTTGTTCTGCGAGAGCCGCTGTGATGATGAGTAAAATACACATACTAAATCATAAATTAAACTGGGACTGTAGATTCTGCATCATCTGTGAAACCCTCACCTGATCCTCTCGGAGTCAGAAGGGTGTGGCATGTGTGTCCACGCCGCCTCCTGCATGGCCTGCTGGTACAGCTGGTCTTTGGAGAGAGGGGTCGGGCCCAGCGGACAGACCCCGAGCGAGGGGGGGATGCTGACCTCCGACACGGACGGCTGAGGAGCGGCGGGTGTGCCGGGCGCTGCCGACGAACCAGAGAAGATATCTGCAGGTAAAGGGTTGACAATAAGGGACGGCGTTGCTGAGGTCGAGCTTTACGCCTCTGAATAATTAAAACCAGACATGACCACTGATTGGTTCATCCAAAAGTAAAACTCTTAACTTTAGGTCAACAGAACCAAAAATTAAACCCAAAGTATTTAACTTTTCTCATTTTTTCCATTCACTAAAACATAAAGAGTCCATGTAACAATAAAAATTATGAATAAAAATGAGCGGAAACTCCTAATATCTATTTATTCACATGAAGAGAAAATTAGCAATTAGCCACAGAACACAATTAGACACATTTCTAATACACAAAAAGCAACAGAAAATAAACAACAAAACATCAGCTTATTCAATGATCACAATTGTTTTCACATTTCCTTCCAACTGTTCCATAAACTGATACAATTAAATTAAACGCATCTATTGTCGCTGTTCTCAATTGAATTTTTTAAAAACATCTCACTTTATTTTAAAGTTGTATTTTCTTTCTCTTTTTACAAATCTATCATGACAATCGTTTGGTAAAAACATTTTATGCACTTTGTACAAAAATATTTGTATTGCATCAACTTATGAAGCTTCAGTAAGTTTAAGTGTATAAATGTAGTATATTACTGTGATCTCTGTGTCCACTTGGACTTATGACCAACAGCTCTCTTCAGCAAAAGAAAAATGCAATATATAATCTAAAACAATCAGTGAGTTAAACAAAATATACAAGGTCTTTCTGTTTAATACTTCATTACTTTACTATATAAATAATTGTTGATGTCTTTCTTTGGTAAATGTACATATGGCATATCATGAGGATAATTGACACGCTTTCTTAAAAAGTGTTTAAAAAGTGAATAAAAATGTAACCATATCAGCTCCAAAGTTTAGATAAATATATATCTAAATGTACCCATTTCTATCCATCCCTCTACATAAAAGGCAACTTGAGGCATGTCAGAAACTTGCTCTTAAATGAACTAATTCATTTGTTTTCTATGTAAATACAAAAAAAAAACAGAACTGTTGTGCTGTACATAAAATGTTAATGTTGACTGTGAGTAAAATATTTTGTGTTAACTGTGAGCGGATGAGGAGTGGAAATGCTGCCTGACCGTTTACATGCATGTTGGAAATCTCTCCGTCTAATCCTGATCCCAGCGCTGCTCTCTCAGCCATCGCCTTCAGAGAGCTGAGGGGCTCCGGAGCCTGAGAACGGCAAACAGATGCAAACTTACTGTAGACGCAGGAAGACGGAAAATAAGCTCAACACTGCTGACATTTTGGAACAGAAAGCTGAGAGAAAGTTCAGTTAGATCTGATTGATCTCAGGTTATTATCTTTCTTAGTCTAAATGTAATCTCAGGCTAATGTTTAGACATCAGTGACAGAAACTGCAGCTTGTAAAGTAGAAAGATGATGTTTTCAGATCAAAACCAGCTCAGTATATGAGATGGTTTCCAGCTCTATGTGCTGTTGCATAACTGCAGGTAATTAAACATGTTTAGTAGCAGGAGTTTGGGAGATTTTAAACTATAAATATTTAAAGTTCAGCCTACAGACACCCATTTGTAAAGAAGCTAAGTAAAAACTACACATGTCAGGAAGTTGACCATTAAAAAAGTAAGTAATGTCTAGTCCAGAGGTCTCCAACTCCAGTCCTGGAGAGACACCAGCCTGACACCTTCAGAGCCGGCTCTGGTCCCACACACCTGAACCACATGAGTGGCTAATCACCAGACCTCTGAAGAACTTGACGGCATCCGGAGGAGGTAAATCAGCCATATTTGAATCAGGTGTGTCAGAGCAAAGCTGCAGGTCTGGAGATCCCTGCAGTTGTTTCTTTTTGCTACAGGTGGCTTTTGCATCGTTAAAACCCACCAAATTCAATCTAGACGGTTCAGTTCAGCAGAGGAAAGCCATCAAGCTGCTTCACAATAATTTATACTTGCCAGGCTTGTGAGCTTTCTGCTGAGAAAAGATCAAATGTCTGCTGGTGTAAACAATTCATCAGCTTGAAGAGAACAAGTCAGCAAAGCAACATGGGACTCCTGACCACCGGCAGATCGTCTCCAAGCTGCAGTGATGCGGTCGTTCATGCAACAGGACGCACTTAATGAACTAATATTTTTAGTAGGTTGACGTTTATGTCTTAGAATACTTTTTCATTAGTCTAATGTAATATTTAATTTTCTAAAACTATACTTTGGGTTTTCATGATTTAAATTAATAGAAGTAAACAGAACTCTGTCACTGTGTGAAATAAATCTGTTAAATAAGTTCTCCCGTTTTAAAGTGATATTCTGCTGATCATCTGATTGGCTAAAAGCACAATTTACTTTATAAATCACAAACTATTAACACATTTTCTTTCAAACAATTTCCAGACTCCCACTTCTAGATTATTCTGAAAGGTTTTATAATAATTTGGCTGCATCAAACGCCACAAGACTGAAGCTGAGTCAGCAGCATGTTCTGGCATTGACAGCTCTTCTGACCACCTCTGTTGCACAATCTGTAACACTTCGACCTGTCAAACCTGGACTAGACTGTCCCAACCTGCTCTGTAAAGTACAGCTTGTGTTGATACATCTCTATCTATGCTGATACAAAAAGAAGACTGAGTTTCATATCATCTCGGTCGAATTTCAGAACCAAAGACTGAGTTTAAAGCCTTAATCTGAGAGGATATGATGCATTGAAACTGACTTTTTTGGCATTTTAATAAGGGTGCTTTCAGTAACTAGAAAAATAAAAAGAAATTGTTAATTGGATAAACACGCAAGTTATAAACCTACAGTAAAGGACTTCATATAAAAATGCTAAATAATACTTCCCACTCTGAACTTTAGTTATTTTAAGGCAAGAAAATATGGAATAAAGCTTTAAAACTCAGACTTTGTCCACATGTAGCTTCAGATAAAATCCTATTCCACACATTTTCAAACTGCATATTTGTGAAGATCTGTTCATATTTTTGAGTTAAAGACGATGCAGACGTCGGCTAAGTTCACCCAGCTTAAATTCAGGTGTTCGCTGCTTCCTGGCTCACCTTGAGGCCCTCGGAGGCCTGCGGATACGAGTGGGGCCCGTTGAGGAGGCTCCCTCCGCCCGGTGTGCTGTCTGAGAAGGAGGGCGAGGGAGAGCTGGGGGGCAGTGTGATGGAGCTGATTAAGCTGGGGCCGTTGTCCATCCTGTACAAAATGAGTTAAACCAGGCACAAACGATTAAAAAACATAGAAATTGAGAATTTAAACAGCAAAACAAGTAGGAAAACATGGCTGGGCGATGTGGCTTGAAAATAAACTCTCCCGTTTGATTTTCTTTCTTTCTAAAAAAAAAAAAAAAAAGGCTTTTATTTCAATCGTTTATTTTGTTAGCTGTCCAGCGGAGCGTTAAGGCCAGGATGTGAGAACTTTTGTTAAATTACGAGAACAAATTGAACAAAATACCAGCAAAATAAAGATGCAATTTTACCAGAAAAAAGTCCTGAAATGACAAGAATTTTAATGATCTTCTAGTTATTAAGATCTGACATGATGAGCTCAGTCCACGGGGTTTTCTTTCAAATACACTCAGTCGTTGCTCAAACGTTTCAAAGTCCTGCTACTGATAATAATTTGATGGTGACGTGTTAGAAGATTAAGTATTTCTATTAAGTGTTAGTCATTTTTTGTGCTGGAATTATAAAAGTATGACTTTATTCTAACAATTAAAATTCTAAATTCTTAGCTTGGCCTTAATATTCTGTTATAGAGTTGAACTGAATTCAAAGTCTAAATAAAAAGAAGCTATAAATCACGTTTGTCAAACAAGATGGCGGGCTGACATCACACTGAACTACAGAAACCCATGGAGTGCTTTGGAGAAAAATAATCCAGATTTTCTAAAAACATATTTTTGATGGCCCAGGTCTGGAGGAAGGTAAAGAGGACGACTTACGGCTGGCTGGTTGAGGAACTGAGTGACGAGGTTTGGCTGCTCTGTGACTGGCTCGGTGTGCTTAGAGCGGATTCTGTGGAGCTCTCTGCCACTACAGCGCTGTAACCTGAGGGCGGGCGAGGGACAAGTTGGAGATCGCCTTTCTACAGAAAACCCGCCGTAAAAAGTCACAAATCAACACTTTGACCTACTTGGGCTTCCGTTCTGCTTCAGTCCGCTCGGCGGTCTGGCGGGAGCGGCGTTCACTCCGACCACACTGGCGTTCCCTCCGTTTCCTACCATCATGCCAACGGATCCGGGGGTGGAGCTGGCAGGACTTGGGGGCACCTGTGATGTGGCGGGGGCCACGCTCTGCCCAGGGACCAGACCCAGGATGCTGCCAGTGAGAGAGTTGTGGGCCGGGCTGGAGCCCAGCAAGCTGAGCCCCGACCCCGCTCCGTTGGTGGTGACCCCGCTGGAACTCGAATTGGAGATGGAAGTGCTACTCTCCGGCAAAATGCTGGACTGAGTGGTGCTGCTCAGACCCAGGCCCCCAGACGCCGCCGCATGCGCATAAAGGGCCGACGTGGAGCCTTGTATCAGACCGGCCATTGTGTTTAGAGGAGTGCTGTGGCCAGCCAGGCCTAAGCTCGGCATCTGGTTGGCACTGCTGGTCCCGCTCATGCCGCCTTTCCTTAAATCCAAGCCCAGCCCCAGTCCTAGGCTGGACGCCGAGGTCGGCCCGGCGCTGGACTGGGAGTTGGGAGCTGTTAAACTGGGTGTGCTGGGCGTGGAGAGTGACGGGCCGGTGGATGCTGGGAGAAGTGGGTTGCTAGGTGGGCTGGGGTTGTTGTTGTTTGAGGGAGCTGACGGTTTTGTTTGAGGCGGCTGCTGCTGCTGCTGCTGCTGTTGCTGCTGTTGCTGCTGCGACGGATTCGACGGCTGAGATTGTTGCTGCTGCTGTGCAGATTGATGCTGATGTTGCTGTACCGCGCTGCTGAAACTTCCTATGAGACTGCTGCTGGTGGGAACGGCGGGAATGCCTCCGACGACGCTCGCCATGGAGAGGGAGGAGGAAGAAGAGGACCCGGAGGTGGCGGAAGAAGAGAAGGAAGATTGCAAGGATGGGGCACCGTTCTTCACAGGCGACTAAAAACAAAAGAGCAGAATCTTAATTAACCATAAACCAACTGAGTCTATAAGTTTGTTGTAATTATGATAGACTAGCAGTACAAACAAAATCAGGAATCTGCAGCCGTGGCTCTATGAGAGCCTCTCACCTGACTAACTTGACTGTCTGTCGACCGTCCCCTTTTCTTATCGTCCTCTGAGTTTTCCTGTTGGAGGAAACGCCTTGATGTGACAATCCGCTTTAAAAAGCTTCATTCAGCTTTGGGTTGATTACATTCAGCTGCCTCACAAAGGTTTGCACACCTATTAAACTTCACAATTCCTCAAGTAACAATAAAGATAAATGGAAAAATAAAAATTGACGATTTCAAGTTAAAATTCTGTTATAATTTTGTTACAGATGTTAGGGAGGTAACAATTCATTTTTAAAATGTCTTTTAAATTTCCTTGAGACAAATTATCTGCCTTGAAGCTTTATTAAGTTATGTTTTACCCTTTAGCGCCATGTGTCCCAGCTGTATAATTAATCATGTTGCATAACGCTCTCACTTCCGCCAATGAGTTGTTGACGAATGCTAAGTGTTGTTAGCATGACATAAGGTGGCCCAACATCCTCTTTTCCTCGGACATGTCCACTTTTCACATTCAGTCTGGGGAGATTTCATTGATTGATAAAAATATCCGGGTTTCCATCAGTTTTGGGGAACCAATAGGCATCCTTGAATCCTAAATTAGCTGGCAATATACACGCAACAGCCCTGCGACAGACTGGTGACCTGTCCAGGGTGAACCCCGCCTCTCACCCGGAACGTAGCTGGAGATGGGCACCAGCATCCCTCCCGACCCCATTAAGGGACAAAGGGTGAACAGTGGATGGATGGATGGACATACACGCAACACTGCTAGCCTCTGGTTCGGAGCGAACGGAGGGCTCATTTACACACCTGCAGCGGGCTTCGTTCCAGCTCTATAACTGATACTCAGCACAAATGTAACTTTAGTGACAAACTGGAAAATAAATTTCCTACCAACTCAGCTGCGGAAGATAAAGACTGGAGTATCCACATTTTGTGGAAGTGTCTTTGTGAGCCTTCTGCTTTATTATTTTTATCATTAAATTGGATATGATTTCAGATTTGTGTGCAAGTTTGTCCAGGTTTACTTAAACAGTGAGTCATTATTGATAAAGCTACAGAAAATTAATCGTTTGAGATGCACAGATATGAAAATTTGACATCCAATACTAATACAACTGTTACAGCAGTATTTACCAATATTTTATTTGATCAATTTTCTTTTATTCAATTACTCGGTCAGAATAATAAAGATTAATCGATTAGTAAAATAATGGTTTACAACAGCTCTTGTTAGGGCCAACACAAAGAAAAGCGAAATGGCGAAATGGAAGGAAGCATTTTAGACTTTTATTTGCTTCAAACTTTGAAAAGCACATATTTTTCTTACACCTCACATTTACACACTCCCTGGTGCTAAATATGAGCCAGTTCAAGGGTAATACTAGCTTTACAAAGCAGTGTACATGCGTAAAAGGGATATGGCTGTAATTTTACAAACTTTACCGCCAACAAAAAGCTCAAATGACGCAAAGCAGGACTTACAGCAGTGCAAGTGGCCGGAGACGGAGGGATGGGCGAAGAAGATGTTGTTGAGGTGGGAGTGCTGCTGGAGTGGAGATACATGTCATCTTCCACGTTGCCCGACGGAGACGTGGCGACTAACGCCGGAGCTGAAAGACAAATGAGACCGTAAGGCGATGCCGAATTACACCGGAAGAAAGAAAAGCATCTTCAGAATTGATCATTAGCGTTTCTCTCACGGATGTCTTCCAGGTCTAAGTCGTCATACAGGAACTCATTCTCCTCAAAGTCCGGGTCTTGACAGGAATCAATGTAGTACTCAACGTCGTCCTTGATCTTCTGGATAGAATCCACCGGTACAGAGTCATTGTCCAGCATCCGTAAAATAGTCTCCAACATGCGAATGTGGTATCTATGCCTCTCAATCAGCCGCTTTAGTTCATCGATGCGATCTTGCTTCTGCGAGACAAACAGAAGAAAAAGGCCGTTTGCAAAAATGCCTGAATCACTGTACAGAATGTGTTTACATCTCTATATATAGCATGTTTGATAGCTGAAACAGGAAGTAGTTACCTCTTTGTCACCCTTTTTTTTTCGCGTCTGGACTGAAAGTGACTCCACTTCGCTCTCAAACTGATCCACCTGCATATTTAGTGTGTCTATTGTATTCTGAAGATGACATGAGAAAAGGGTTAGTAGATTTCACAGAAAATCAAGTTAATGTTGAATTTTTTTTTTGGTCAACTTAGCAGTAAAAAAATAACGCTTCAAGCCAAGAAAATATTGGATTTACCGTTAGCCACTGTCCCGTTTCCTCCTTTTCCCTCTGAGCTGGATCCACCTTCTGAGCAAGTCCTAAGCCTTCTTTAGAGTAGGCTTTTGTTTTTGTTTCACGTTCCACCACTTTGAACCGCTCCATTTGCTAAGGAAAGGAAAATCACACTGAATCTCAAATATTATTACTGACAAAGTCTGCAGTAAGTTTTGAGATTATACTTTGACTTATGAAAGCCAAAAGGTTTTTATAGTTTGATTGCAGCACACACTTCTTTGTAAAAGCTCCTGATTTTTCAGACAGGCATAAAATAACAGCTGTGTTGCAAACAATCATACCATCAAACCTGATCAACTTCATAAAAGTGAAACTGTAGGAGACACAGTTCCTACAGTTGAGAAAGGCTTCATTGTTGAGCAACAATACTGTTGTATTTTTGACAGAACTGATCACAGTGAAGCATTTACAGAAACTGGATATTTCTGGAGAGTCTTCTTTTTTTCTAAATCCAGCGCAAACCCAGATGTAAGAAATATTCCTCAAAGATATTGACTCGTACTCATATGATAGCTTCAGGATGCTACGGATTTCTTGGCTGCCTGTCTATGCTGCAAATCTTCCACTCCCCTACATCCCAAAGGTATTTTATAGGATTATGTCATTGTCATCTTCCAGAAAATTGTTGATTAAGTTTTGCGACATGGTGCATTATCCTGTTGGAAGCAGCCATTAGAAGATGGGTCCAATGTAGTCTTAAACGAAAGGTCCTGGTCAGCAGGGATGCTAAAACAAGCTGCGGAGTTTAAACTATGCTCAGTTACAAATAAGGAACCCAAAAAGTGCCAAGAAAATATTCCTTGTGCCATTACAGCACCACCATCTGCCTGAGCTGTAGTTAACAGGTTCAAAGGATACACACTTTCACCTTATTTAAAGATCATTTTGACTCTACTGTCTGCACCTCATCACATAACATGCTAATTATTTCCACAGCCTTATATTCCAATTTGAAGCTTGTACAAAAATCTGCTCCAATTTCAAGTTCTTAGCTGACAGGAGTGGCACTCTGTGTGCTTTCCCGCTGCTGGAGCCCGTCTGCTTCGAAACCCCACATGTTGTAATTCATATTACTTGATTGTGATAAGAGGTTGTTTTAGCTACTGTTATCTTTCCATCATCTTTCCATAATCTGTCCGTTCTCATCAGTCATCAACAAGGTATTTCCGTCCACTCAGCTGCCGCTCACTGAAAGTACGTCAACCTGACTTTACAAACCACAGGGATTACTGTGACCGAAAATCCCAGTAGATCAGCAATTTCTGAAATACTCAAAACATTACAACTTTCACCAACACCCCTGAAACATTCAAAATCAGGAAAACTCCCTTATTTACACATTCTGCTGAACAGTTTAAACTTCAGCAAATCATACTCATCACAAACAGATACCCAAAATGCTGCCATGTGACTGGTTGAATCATTATTGAGCAGATGTACCTAATAAAGTGGCCAGTGAGGGTATTTGCAGGTTGCTTTGAAAAAACTCATGTTTGAGGAAAAGTGATGGGGTTATATTGATCATACTGCCAGAAAAAAAAACCCATGAACATATAACAAAAGGAGGCGTACCGTCTCTATTAGTTTTCGGTTCTCTACTAGCTGCCGTTTGTCTTTGATTTCGTTCGAAGCCACCCATGTTTTTATTTGATCTCTCAATCGCTGCAGAAACACAAAGCATTAAAATGCATGTTTACACTCTGAATATTTAGTTTTTTTCACAGTTTTTTTTTTTTTTTTGTACTTGTCCAACTCTACCTGTAATTTTTTAATCTCTTTCTTGAGGTCAGCTTCATATTTTTCCTTCTGGTTCGCATTAGCTGCATTGTGGAGCTGAGAAGCAGAAAAAAAAACAAGTGGAAAGTTGCATATCTGAAGGCTTCAATCACAGCAGAGAATCCCAGTAAAGCTCGAAAATCTCTTACTTTTTGCCAGATGTCCTCAAACTGTTCAACACCTTCCGCTACTTTTTTCAAACATCTGTCAATTTCACCTGCGAAAAATGAAAAAGAAGATTAGATTGCAGAAGAACAGTAACATTCAATCAAAATAAATGACAACAATGATAGATGACGTCTCTTTGTGGGGCAGCATGTACAGTTTCACACACAGAGATAGTTACCTTGTAGTTTTCTTTTATCAGCCATGGCTCTGACTACGACAATTTCCACATTCCGTCTGTCAAAAAGTGATCTAAGTAAATAAACCATACACGCATCACCTCACTGAACAAAACCAAGCAGAAATCAGCAGACAACTGAAAAGCCGTACATCGGTTTGCAGCGACTGAAACTGACGTTAACACCGACTAAACGGACAGCTGACACTAGCCACACACATAAAACCCAGCCACAAAGCAATTCAAGCACATTCACAATAAAATCCCACGCAACAGCCACTCCATCAGTATACTTCTTAAAGTTAAATGATCCCGCTAATACCAACGAATATGACTGGCTTGGCAGCCAGCTAAAATTAGCCAGCTAGCGAGCTAACGTTAATACTAGCCTAGCTCGTCCACTTCACTCGGTTACTTATTATCCCTTTCTGGAACAAACGCCATAACTTATGTTGGCCGATTTAACTCATATACATGCATCATCATTCCGGGCTCCATCGGAGCTTTTATAAAGACAGTTTTGCGTATTGAAAGGCAATATTTAAGAGAAACCGTTCCAATCGCCGATATGCTAGCTAATACCTAAAATGCTAGGTAGCAGCTCAGCTAGCCAAATTAAGGAAAAAGGGAAACTGGGTTAACCCGACCATGTATATTTATACTTGTGTGAGACATTTACCTAGGGTATGGGCTTTCGTTTGTCTTATTTCAAATAAAGCCAAAACTAATTCCAGAAAATCTTCTTTACTTCCAAAATATATTTTCTTTTCGACAGGCTCGCTCACTGTAATGTAGCTGAAGATGGACGGTAGCTAAAATCCCACCTCCACGTTTAGGACCCGCCCTAAATCCATTCTACGAGATCTGATTGGACAGGAATCACGCCTGTCACCAGGGCACATCCGCTGGATTGGAGACCTGCCATTGGTCGTGCTGTTGGACGACTGATAATCGATTCTTTCTCTTTTCCCACTGGTCCACTACCATTTGAAATCATTATCATATATTCAGAAGTGAGTCGAGTAACAAAAATTGTGCTTAAGTAATAGTAGCATTACTTCAACATATTTTTAATGAAGTAAAATGATTAAAAAGTAGCCGTACAAAACATTAAGTAACAGTGAAAAATGTCTTTTGTAAAAAGGCTAGTTAAATAACGAATCGAAACAAATTATTAAAAATTTTTAAATTAACTCATCTGAGTCAAAATTATTCATTTCTGTGCAAAAATTTATTAAACAGTTAGATTAATAATAATGAAATAAGACTAAAATTAATACAAAAACTTCACTACAAAATAACAAATGAGTCTTATTTGTCAGGCCTTATAAAAATTATCTTTTAGAAGGTATGTTTGTCTGTAATAACATTTATTTGTAGTACTCTGATTTAATATTCCAGTCTAATATGTTAATCAGCCTCAACGTAATTAATCTATATTACATTTCACTTAATAAATGTGTTACTGGAATAAACCTTTTAATAATATTCAAATCTATTGAGATGTACCTCTAGAATGCATAACAGTTATGCTTAAGGAAACTGAAATTTGATGAGTAATTTTGTCCGTCATCAAGTTTAAACAGGGATTTTACATTAAAAAAAAACCCAATCAGTTCTGAGGGGCTTCAATGATTTCCTTAGGATACAGAAAAATCTAGATCTAGTGTTTAGACTCTGGAAAGCGGTGGACGGCTCACAGTTTACTTCAATTAAATGAAGAGAAAACTGAAATAATTGAAATAATGTCTTAGTTAAAGGAACCTCTTGGTTCTTTGGGAAAATCATTGTAGTACTTCGGATGAACATGTCAAACCTCTGGTTTGTTGTTTTTGTCATCTGAGAAATTTTGCCAAATTAAATTCCATCATCTCACTTTCAAAACAGGAAATAATCATTCCTGATTTTGTTTGACTATGATTGGACAATTGCCATTTACTTTACACATGTCTTAGCACAACATTCCTGGAACAGCTGCAAGTTGTCCAAAATGCCTCTGCATTTGGACAAAATCATCCAGTGTTTCAAATGTGACTCCAATCTTGATGTAACTACTCTGCCTTCAGGTGCAATTTAAGATTTTTATTTTGACTTGAAGAGCTCTTGATGGTCTGGCACCAGGCTATTTCAGAAGGCCGGTGGCTCCTCATAGCAGGATGAGGACAAAAGGAGACAAAAATGAAGACAAAATTAGAAAAAAAGTATTTTGTTCAACACTTTTTGATGGACTCTGTGGTCTCTTTTAGAAGCAGATTTAACAAATCTTTTTAAATCTGCTTGTGATCTTCTGAAACATTTCTGATTTTATGTCTTAAAATGTGCTATATTGTCGCCTTCCATACATTCTTCAACTCAAAACTAAATCTAGTATTGTTTATTTATCCTTTCCTCCAAGAAGGGATTCGATCGCACCTACCAGAGCTCTCGCCTCGGTTGTCCTGTTTTCTGATTTTTGAACCAGTGGGATGAATTTAGCAAGGTTAACAGCACCCCAAAAGTAACTGTCTTTAATTTTACAGTGCTGTCATTATGACATTTAACAACAAGCAGGTGGAATGCCTTTACATCTTGATCGTAATGATCTAACATCGAACGTGGCAGAAAAACAAAACAGGTGAATTTGCCTCAGTTGCTCAATGGAGTTATTTTAACATTTAAAAACATGAACTTTACAATATCGATAACCAATATTCAAAAAATTATACATTTTAATCACTACTACTAATGAAATAAATTTGTAATATTCATGGAAGTAGTGAGATAATTTCTGTTGTTCCATTTCGTCGTATCCTCTTTAACCTGAGCTGGTCACAATAGTTTATATTGGTCATAATTAGGTATTGTTGTGAACAAGTCAACATACATACATACCGATACATATATACAAACCTTATAAATACAAAATCTGGGCTGAATTGAGTAAACATTAATTGTCTTACAAGAGTCCAGTCTGTTTGGTTTCTTCAAGGGAAACAACAAATAGTGCAGAGTCAGACTAAGGAAAGGTTACATTATCCAATTAAAGTTCAAGAAAAATATGCTGGCCACCATTCAGTGTGACAGAGATGTGGGGCTGGGCATTTCTCCAAAGTGAGTCTCTGCCAACACAGACACATCAGGTTCAATCTGAAAGATAGAGGTAAAAATGTGTTTATTCATAAGCAATTTATTCAGGGGTTTAAAATTTTACTGAATCTTTTACTATCACAAGCAAACAGTGGAGTTATTCCAGTGGTGTCAACGTTAAGTGTCCAACGACCAACGTTCTGCGTGTTTTATGTTTCTCTGGTTCAATACACCTACTATATGGAGTACGTGGTGCAGCTGGCAGTACTGTTGCCTCGCAGCAAGAAGGTCTTGGGTTTGAATCCCTGTCTGATTTTTTTCTGTGTGGGTTCTCTCTGGATACTCCAGCTTCCTCCCACAGTCCAAAAACATGACTGTTTGCTTAAATGGTTACTCTGAACAGCTATTAAGACTGGAAGAGTGTGTGGCTGCTTGTTCTGTGTGACTCTGAGTGGCACTGCTATGGACTGGTGATCTGTCCAGGATGAACCCTCACCTCTCACCCAGTGATCACTCTAAAACATACAGCAAACTGTCCACTGAGGATCAAAACTGGACATCATTTATTCACTGACCTGCTGATCTTTGTCCTTGTCTTGCCGATAAATTCTGTGTCTCTTCTTCTTTGGACCGGCTGCATGATGGAGAGTTGCAGACGAACCAGACAAACCATTGAGTCGTTCCTCCTCGACTCCAGGAGCAGAATCCAAGTGGGCTCCAGGCTCTTCCTGAAGCCAGCAGAGAAGATGTAAATTTAGGTCAATTAAATTATGTTACAACAACTGTAGTGTTTTGTCATGGTGAAAATGGGATGGACTCAAGCAAATTATTGTGCAGCATTTTGGCTTCAAATTTACTGATCAGCTACAATATTTTGTTCAAACTGCAAATTTTTTGGCAATTCTGATATTTCTCAAGAACTACCAGATTAGCTTTGCAGAGATTAGGAAGACAAAAATAATTCAGGGTTTCCTGCTTATTTACTTAAGTCTTTTTAAAATGTTTGCATTTTTTAAGACTTTATAGTTGGTGTTCAGGTATAAATCTTCCAGTCTTTCATTAATACATAATTATCAAGTGATATTTTAAAATTTCCTGTCAATTTAAAATAAAGTTTTAACTCAAAAACATGACGGACTGCCGTATGAATGACTGCCCTAACACCCAACCACAGAGCTTAGTAAGTTTTCTGTGGGAAACCTTGTAATTATTTTAAAAAGTAATTTATCTTTTAAGTTTGGGTGAATTTATGACCAGAAAAATATTTTATTATGAAAAAACAAACGCATGAATTTCTGAAATGAAAATAGAACTAAATTGAAGTGCAATAAACAAGAGAATATAAGCTTATATTCTCTTGGATTTGTTTCATTCCCAACAACTAATGTCAGCAAAATTTCACTAATATGTGAAATATTTATTACAAACTGAAGGGACATTTAATTCTGTAAGCCTCCGTCTCCATAATTCTTACTTCAAGCAGTATGGTGAGCTGGGAATTTCTGTAATCATCTCCATGGGCATCTAAAGCTTTCATGAGGAACCTGTGGAAATCAGCAGAGCATTCAGGTAAGCCTTGAAAGTCGGTTCTGCAACAAAGCATAAAAACTTTATATAGACAATGAAGTTTCATACCGTCGCTCTTTCTTCAAGCGTCGTGTAATTCTTTGCACTTGGTGAAGGCGACCCAGGATTTTTTGATTTACCTGAACATAACACGGATTGGCAGGTGTCATTTTTAGCAATAAGGCAACTCAAATTGCTTTACTTGGTTAAAATGAAAATAAAACAACAAACAAGAAAACATTACAGTGGCAAAGTAAAGGAAAGCAATGAAAAGTCGAAAAACAAACTGTACACTTTATGACGTTCCAGGTGTTATTAATCAAAGGAAACTCTAGACAGGTGGGTTTAAGGCTTGATTCACAGGAATTCAGTGTTTCAGCATCTTTGCAGTTTTCTAGAAGTTTGTTCCAGATTAGAGGAGCATAAAAACTGAATGCTGCTTCTCCATGTTTGGTTCTGGTTGTGGGAATACAGAGCAGACCAGAACCAGAAGACCTTAGATTTCTGGAAAGTTGAAACAACAACAGCAGATCTTTAATGTATTGTGGTGCTAAGCCGTTTAGTGATTTATAAACTAACAATAGTATTTTAAAGTCTATCCTCTAAGCTACAGGGAGCCAGTGCAGGGACTTTAGAGGTGGTGTGATGTGCTCTATCTTCCTGGTTTTAGTGAGAACGCGAGCAGCAGCATTCTGTATCAGCTGCACCTTCCTGATTTATTTTTTAGGCAGACCTGTGAGGAGACTGTTGCAGTAATCAATGCGACTAAAGTTAAACGTATGAAGGAGTTTTTCAGAATCTTGTTGCGACAATAGTCCTTTAATCCTGGAAATGTTTTTCAGATGATAGAAGACTGACTTTGTATTTGTCTTTATGTTTTCTGAAGGTTCCAGTCTGAGTTCATCACCACACCCAGATTTCAAACCTGATCGCTGGTTTTTAGTTGTAATAACTGAAGGTGTGCATTGACTCTAGATCGCTCCTCTTTATGTACAAAGATAATAACTTCAGGTTTTTTTTCGTTCAGCTGGAGAACGTTAGGGCACATCCATGCATTGTTCTGCTCTAAGAATCTGTTCAGCTCTTGAATGGTTTCATGGACACCTGGTTACATCGTATTATAGAGACGTGTATTTTACGGTAAAGGTGAAACAGCAACATATTTATCAGACATTTAATTTTATAAGGAACCTGTGTTAGAAAGACTTATTAAAAAGTCCATGTAGTATGACACCTTATTATGTCTTAAATAAGGCACTACATTTAAGACATGTCAAGGCACTTAATTCTTTTGTCACATTTCAAAGGAAATGCACTCAGGAAGTGACCCACAAACACACTATGCACACCTGTTCAATTTCCTTGCACCTCCTGCTCAGCACCAGACATTTCCTTTTGTCGAGAGCTCTCCTCTCTTCGTCTTCTTGAGCTGTACTCTCTAGCAGCTCGCTGCCGCCTGGATCTGGGTCAAGCTCCACCTGACAGAAAAAAAATACAACAAAAACAAATTATAAAATATCACACCAAAAGAAACTAATCTGCACAATGAACATAATTACATATTGAAGCTAAGTGGGTAGAAGAAAGCACAGCATTTTTTGAAGCCTTTCCTATAGAGGTGTGCCGATCGATCGGCCACCGATCATAATCGGCCGATTTCCGTGAAAAAGTGTATGATGGGTGATCGCCGATCACTGTCTCTTGTTACCGATCATCAGAACGATCACATTTATCTCACTTCTCAGCCTGCGTGTGCAGCTCATCTCCTCTTTCATTCACACTGCGCAAACGCGCAGCAACAAATCCTGTCGTGTGGAACGATAACGCTGTGAAAGTGATTGGAGAAGTTTGCGTGTTGCGGCGGAAAATTACCTCGGGGGTGAAGCACGTCAAAATGCTTGCATAACATGCATTTAAAAAACAGTTCGGCTACATCGAGGCTCAACGCAAGGAAAAAAAGGACATCTGGAGCGGCCAGGTAGCAGGTAAAGCAGCGCACTACTACCAAAACTCGCCCGGATTAACATGATGGTCAGAAAGCTAAACAAATAACCAGAAAAATAATTCAAGTCTTCGAGCTGGCGGTGAAAGACGCTGGTTCTGCTCTCGCTGTTGAACAGCCGCTACTGGTAGTAATATTTCACATACTGAGCGCCTTTCTGCTCCACCCAGAACGTCTGCTTACAGCCGCAGCATGTAACGTAAACAATAACAAAGATTTCACATATTAAAACTTTCGCTATGTCCAAACATGAGAGATAATTTATGGGGAAAAAAAATAATAATCGATCTCCTCTGCCTCCTCCTGTGTTCTGCAGAATTACTCCACTCAGTCAGAAACCATCAGAACCAGCATTAACCAGCTAGCCGTGCTCTCAGGAAGTTTTGATTAAGTAACTTAGGATTGTTTATTTTGATGCAAACTGCGTTTGACTTTGAATAAATCTTTCCCTCTTTTACTAGACATTGTTTGATATAGGCAGTGTTGTGAGACTTATTTAACTCATGTATAATTTAGGGTACAGAGAACCTTATTGTTCAATGTTGTTTAACTGGTTGTAGGTTTTTCAGTTGTCCTTTTGACTGAATAGCTGCTCTATTGTGCCTGCAAGTATGTTGCATGTTTATGTTATTTAGGTGAATTTATTGCCAGATAATTTCTTAATTTTGCCAGATCAAATAGTATAATTTATAACTAACGGGAAAAATAAACATTCAATCCAGGCTATCGGCAAAGATCGGTGATCGGCAGAGATCAGACTCATGGGTGATCGGTATCGGAATCGGCAGCAAAAAACCAGATCGGAGCATCCCTAGTTTCCTACAAATCATTTTTTTCTCCTCACACTTACAGAGTATCTGTGGTGGTCTATAAACTCAAGCTTCAGTGAATTACATCAATGTTTTAATTTTAGTTAGAGATAAATGCTGTTAGGAAGACACTGATACTATTGTTTAACATTAGTATGACAATAATAACTAAAATTAAGCCAAACTGTACCCACTCTTCTCTGCCTTTTCCATTGTTGTGATATCATGTTGCACACATTGAAACTGTGATTAGATATTTTGCAGTTCTGGCTGTAATGTGAGTAAATGTGCAGCAGTTCAATAAGAGGGATATTTTTGCAAGGGACTAAGATTTATTATTACCTCTCCTGGTCCCAGCTCTACACCACCAGGCTCCAACTCAGCCTCTAGAATGTGTCCTCCAAAGAGAGGAGGTAGAGCCAAGCCAGAGAAATCCTCCATCATCTAAAGAGAACAAAAAACATCAACCCAACATCAAAACTACGTTGAAAAATATTTTTAAAGATACAGTACTTAAAAGGATGAGTGTGGCATCAATTTCAGCTCATGTATGTTCCTTTAAGTTGAAACATACATTTTCAATTGCTATATAAATCCCAGTAAATGCCAGTTTTACCACCAGCCAGTAATTTCTGAGATTATAAACAACATAGCCGCGGCTGTAACTGCAACGGTTAAAAGCTGTTTCTTTCCCTTTAAACTTTCTACAAATTGCATGAAACACCTTCGTTTACCTAAATAAACTCTTTGGGGGGTAATCATTAACAAAACATTCAAAATGAATTAATTTAAAACAATAAGATCGTCAAAAAATAATAAAAATAGCTCAATCTCACCTCGTTTTGTGTTTATGTGCGACCGACGCAGAAATTATACGTCATTTTGCCTTCTACTACATGTCCCATGAACACCCTCTGTCCTGAAGCTACACCGGACATTATGGCAGGTACGTGTTTATTTTGTCGCTTTTCTAAGCTGCATTTATTAAAGTTACCTTCAGTGCGTCTCCTGTTACTATTAATAATACATTTACTGTTAGAATTAAGACGAACCTTACATCGGTGTGACTTTAAAGCAAAGATAAGCTTTTGAAAGGGAAGGAAAATTCTGACCTTGAATGTGTTGCTAACATGAGCTAATTCTGCTAGCCACGCCGCAGTTGAGGCGGATTTTAAACACTTCCGTGGGTTTTCCTGCAGGAATTGGAGCTTTCCTGAAAAATGCTTGGAATAAGGAGCCAGTTATCGTGGCCTCCTGTGGGATTGGCCTTGTAGGTAAGCAAGAAGCTCAGGTGTACTGCACAGTATCAGCGTGACACTGTTTTTAATCAGATTTTTTTTTTTTAAATGTTCATCCAACTTTCAATTGATTACCGAATGTACTACTACTCCAGCTTCAGTTATGTGGTGAAATAACACAGTTAAATGTTGGCATTGTGAGATAAAATAAAGAGATGCATATTTTCTGCTATTGTAATTATGCACATTTACAAATCTGTATTTTTAGGTATTATTCTCCCATTCATCAGCCCCTATACAAAATACACAGCAATGATAAATGAAGTCACGCCATACAGTTATCCAGGTAAACCCGTCATTTCACAGAAGTCATGGTATAATTCTGTTTGTGAGTTGTGTGGAACAAGTTCTTGATATTTAATAATGCTGATCAATAAAGTGTCTGTTTCTTAATCATTCCTTTTTAGTTCCTGTGAGGGATGATGGAAACATGCCTGACGTTCCCTCACATCCCTGTGAAGCTAAAGGAAGAAACTTGGAATGGCTTAAAAAGCTATAAAATGAGCAAAAATACTTGTTGATCTTCCCGTTTGTGTGTTTCTTCAGTTTGCCCAATTGTATTTGCCTCACAGTAAAGATTCTATTTAATCCTACTGTTGTCAGATTGATTTGTTGTGTATTTGACACACTGACAGGACACAATAGCGTAGGTTCGCATTGAACAGAGAGAAAAAGAGTTTTCAGACTTTCTTATTCCATTTTCTAACAGCTACATCTGAATATGTTATTTTTTTAATGGAAAGTGAAAGACGTTTGCTTTGGTTTTAGGTGCAGATGACCAACTTTTGTCTCTGATTTGCTCATCCCAACTTATATTTTGAGATTTATGAGTTACTGATAAACATTCAAGTAAAGAAAAATCATATTCAGTTCATACAAAGGCAAACATCATCTTCGGCGAGAGATTTAAAGCCCAATAAATTCACATTTCAGCAACCAGAGTGTATGGCATCAAAGCTGAAAATGATCATTTTATTCATGTATGTATAAGCACATACATGAACTTAATGTTAAGTTCTGTGAAAATCTGACTTTGCAAAGATACTGTCAGCATTTGCCATAGAAACATTTATTTCACATGTGAATAATCAGAAATCCATTGTTTTTCTTTGCCATTCATCACAGTGTAATAATGTCATATTAGTACAGTTATATGCTGCCTGTGTGTCACTTCAGTTCATGTTTAATCCTTAACACTGTTTCACTTCAGTGGAGTAATTTTAAACTTGTGATCAGTTCAGTCGTAACAGGAAAAAATAAGAATGTTAACCAACAATAAATACTTTAAATTGGTAAACCCAAATACAAGCCAAGCTATGGGTTTCTGTTGATAATAAATACAGTAATATACAGTTTAACACCATGACGGATCAGTTACAGCTGGTTTGTTACATGCATTTATATTTGCTTGTGAGTATATTTAATAAAACAACGAATTCAACACAAATTGTTCTCTCCCCATTAAAAATCACACACACAGTCCTGGAAATATTCACTGTTAACCTTGATAAAAATGTAACAAATTCTAAGAATATATCTTTTATTGCAGTAAGATAATTTCTCTCTGGAAAATGTAAAATTAATCCAAATAGATTCAGTTGATCTGCAATAAAAATCTAAATCCAGAGACCATCAGTAGCAAATTTTTTGTTCCTAACAATTTGTTATAAAATAAATGCAACCACATTATTTTTAAAATAAAGATGGTCGTGTAGTTTCTGGGAACTTGGAATGATTTTCTTCCTGCCTGTCATGTCATAGGTGATAGATAATATGACATAGACCCAAATTTATGTTGCCTTGACACATAGTGAAGAGGATGGTAAGAAAAATAGAAATTCTCATATTAAAGCTCACTAACAGAGAAGTGCGACAGAGTGACCTCTTGGGGTCGCCACGTCTTCACAAGAGCTTTTCAACTATCTGTGTGTGAATTAAACATTCGGGGGAAGATTTGAGATGATGGACAAATGCATCGTGACGCTAGAGAATTGTTTTTCTGGAACTTTATTGGAGTGTGTGGCATCAAGTACTCTTTGACATATTATGACACTTTAATGAAAAGACTGATGGTCACGACCAATAAGCTGAAAATGTCATGAAGTTTTGAAGGAGGATTAATTTCTGGAAAGAAATTATGATCAAATAAACACAGAAAGAGCTCTTAATATGAGATTAAGCAACCGAAATAAAAGGTGATTTTATTTCAGAGCTTTTTAGACATCAATAAATTTACAACCTGCAAAAGAAAATTTAAAATGCGAACTACTTGCAGTTAGTCAGTGATTTTGTGTCAAAGCGGCTTAAAAAGTAAAATATTCAACCAAAATGGAAATCTTGCCGTAAAGGTGTTTTCACGGTAGCACAACATAAAGCGGTACATATTCTCGAAAAACTTAATTTTCCTGCAGTTTACATGTTACTTTCCTGTAACTTTCATCAGACTTGCTGGCTGCTTTCCCAGAACCTTCTTGGTACCTTCTTTGAAATTCTCATGCAATGCGTGTCTGAAATTTACTCTTTATTTTCAGGAACCTACAGGGAACCTTCCTTTAGCTTTCTAAAAAATACTGGTGATCTGAAAGAAACTTCTTAGTGAAAGGAAAGTCACAAACACATTCCAAGAATGTTCATGGAAAGTACCTGACTAGTTAAACTCCGTTAAACTTCCCTGAAAGTTACATAAAAGTGTCGGGTCACTTTCTGAAAATAGCTGCTAAGTTATAGAAAGCATAAGTTCTTGGTAAGGAAGCAGAAAGTTCAACAGAGTTCTAGGAAAGCACCTGATCGGTTTCAGGAAATGCTCTGGGAAAGTACTTTCCATTACATTTTGTGAAAAAAAAAAACAAAAAAAACGTCTTAATTTAAGCAAAGTAATATCTTGGGTAAAGTGACCTCAGATTTAGATGTATTGTGCAGTGCTACCATTTTTCAGCAATATTTACAAGGTAAAACAAGCAGTAAATTGTTTTGATAAAGATTCATTATTTTGTGTTAAAAATAATTTTGTGCTGTTGATTATTGTTACACCTTATATCTTTAAGATGCTGAAATATCACAGTGACTGAATACAGAAGAGAATAATAATTTTTACTTTGCACAAAGGATGTTTTTATTCTCATACATCCTTAAATATGACTTCAGTTTGACAAATACTTGCTTAGACATAGGTCAACTTCCTGTATGCTTTCTCCTTCACTTTCTTTGAAAACACTTCCACAGTGAGCTCAGTCATGTCCTCCTCCTTGGCTTTCACATCACTCTTTAAGATTCTGCTCAGTCTGACTCGTAAACCCGCATCTACAATCAACTAGCCTATAAACGGTGGAGAGCTTTAGATTTAGGTCTGAAAAGGAATCAAGACATAAAATCCAGACTAAAGATGCAAGCTCCTCGTTTCCTAAACTTTTAACCCTCCCCAACTTTCCATCTTCTAAATAAAAAAAATCACTTTTCTTTTTAACCTTCACCTGTTCAGCTTCACAGTATGCAAGTTTATGAATACTGAATTGGAGCCACATTGTTATAGTTAAAAAATAATGCTGAAGGAGTTTCTGTTCTTTGCATCCTGATTCAAGGAAGCAAGTTAAAATAGTCTGAATATCTTACCAGAAAGGACAAATAGAAAACGTTACAGCAGCAGAAACATTAGTGTTAACTGGATTTAAGATTTGTGCATTTAGTCACTTCCTATTTATGGTTATCAAAATTTAAACAAATCAACTTATTATCTCAGTTTCATTAAAATATGCCCTGTGATTTATCTAAACAATTAGCTTTATAAAATAACATTTAAATGAATTTAAATGCAATCTTTCACTAAAATGCAACAAACATGGAAGCTTTTTTGAAAAATATTTAACGCTGTAGAGAAGGAGCCGGTCCTCGTCCCGATAATACTTCCGTGGTCGATGTGTAAAACCTTTTGTTACAGGATCCAGTCCATGTTGCACCAGAACTTTAACACTTTTCTGAATATGGCACAAAATAAAAATAAGAAACAAAAGGCAACCTTCACGTCTAAGAGCTAACCAGGACAGCCTAGTCACATTTTAAGAGTAAAATGCAGCATGATGCTCTCAAACACAAAGAAACAAAACAAATTTACAATTTATCTTAATCATTTCTGTCACACTGGATTTCCATGTCTTACAATTAAATCAAAATCAAATAAACATTTTTTTTTTTTTTTTTTAGCTAAAATGCATATTGGTTTTGAACATTGTACACAAACATTTTACATGATTCAACTGAGGAAAAAAAAAAGTCAAAAGTTAATCACAGTTTGCAAACACAGTGTGCAGCTTCCAGGACTGAACCTGAGGCTCGATGAACAGATGAGCAGCAACGTCACTCGATTATGGGAGCCGAGCGATCGTTGGTGACGGTTTTTCTGAGGCGGACGTGAGCAAAGGGATTGGGCCTGAAACAAGAAAGCATTCAGTTAGTTTAGATCACATGTGTCAAACTCAAGGCCCGGGGGCCAAATCTGGCCCGCAGTAGCTTTTTATGTGGCCCTCCAGACTCCAAATTACATCAATAAGTCCCTCCAGTTTTTCACAACTATGCAAAATTCACACAAAATCAACAGATACCCACATTTTTTCTGATTTTACTGACATTTATTCCCAAAACCTTACTTGATGCCAAGTTATATCTGTGACAGCAATTAATAAAAAATAACATCATATATTACATTAAACTTTAGTTTCTCCAAACATTACCTGGTGGGTGACGGTGGTGAAGCTCTTAAGTCTGATGTGATCTGCAAACCAGAAGAAAGTTATTGCCAAAAACATTAAATCACTAGAAAACATGAGGCTGTGACGCTCTGTAAGTTTTAAACGCCTCACCTTGTTGCTGTCGGCCATGCTGTAGGGGCGCGGACGGAAGGTGCTGACCCTCTGAGGAGGAAGGGAGCGCTCCTCCTCAGACTCAGGGGTCAGGGCGGGGAGACCCGCAGACACTAGCTTGTCAAGTTGTCCGGTGCTGGTGCTGTTAGCCTTCGATAGCAAGAGAGAGCTACAGAGGAAGGTCAAATGGAGAAGAAAGAACGACATGAGGAGGCAAAATGAAACTGCAGAAATGTTTATATTGAGTAAAATCTTCAAAAACTTTTGGAAACTGGAAATAAAGTTTGGGCAGAAGATGACAGAAAGGAAACGTGAACCAAAATCTGATATAACTTGGTTTTCTGTGCTGCTTTTGTTAGGAAAGATGTTCAGATCATATGCAACATTAAAATGAGCAACAATTACATAACAAATGTCATAATATTGCAGCTAAACTGAAAACAGAAACTAGTGAACAGGAATAGTCTGTCATCACTAATGCCACGTCTTGAGAAATCTTTGCTTTCTGTCTTCGTACCCCTCAAGGTGATCCATTCTGCTGTGCTGCGGTTGGGTGTAGGAGAAAGGGAACCAGCCTTTCCTGGAAAAAAAGTCCATATTTGAGGCAGACTGACAAGCCAAACAGCAGAGGATGTGTTTTAATGAACATACAAGCAACAAAGCACAACAATTATACTCAAAAACAAGTTTTCTATTGCTTTTTTAAAAGTCAAATCAATGGAAAATGCTTCTCGATTCCAATTAAGGCTTAATTTCATAACTATTTCAGTGATTAGAGAGGCCTGGCAACATTTAACAATCCTTAGCTCAAATCCTAAATACTTAGCCTAGACAGATCTGAACAGGATAGTTTCTTTTGTTAAAAAAAATTACAAGTTGCATTTTTTTGTGTTTCCATTTGGCTCTCTACCGTTTCTAAAAAAAGCCCAAGCACTTAAAAAAACCCACCCAGCTGTTTTCTGGAAATAGGTTAATGTTTTTTGGTGTCTGGAAAATGAGCCGTTTTAAAAATCTTCCTGATTGTTAAGTCACATTTACCAGTAGCAACTACAGCCAAGCCCAGCCATGTTACCTAGCAACCCCAGCCAAGCCAAGCCATGTTACCTAGCAACCCAAGTGGGTTCTGGAAAAAACGAGTGTTTTTCAAAGATATACGGTTGTATAACTGTGAATCTGCGCGTTGAGTTAGGGGGCGTGGCCAGCAGCAGCTGATCAGGATTTAAAGTGACAAGAAACATCTCATTCTGAAAAGAGCTCAAAAATCACAGAACTGACCAGACTGACAGCTGATTATCTAAGCAAAAAATGTTCTGAACATGTTCTGTGTGGACCACAGATCTATCCTAACCTGTTCAAGGAAGCATAATAAGTCGCCTTTTAACAGAAGAAACTTTATCAGTTTTCTTGTGAAGCAGCAGAGCGTCATACCGTCCGGTGCGTTCGTTTTGACCGTAGTGCCACCCGTCTCTGGGCTCAGAGATGAGGAGGGTGATGTTATCCCCGGGCAGGAAGTGAAGTAAGCAAGCCCCGCCTCCTAAACTTCCACCAGCACCGTCCAACGCTCCAGGTGTGTGAGCGAACAAGGCCTCCACGTGGGTCACTCCAGATAATGGAAGCACTCTGGGAAGACTGGAGCCTGTGGTAAAGAGTGAGATGGAGAAATCAGAAGGAAGATTCAGGGGAAGGGTGGATTTTTTAAAATTATTTTTAATTAATGTTGTCATTATTTTTCAATATTTAGCTTATAATTATCCAGAGAAACTCCTATTAGTCTATCCAAAAAAACTCCTTCTAGTTTATAATTATAGAGTACTTACACTTATAAAAGGAGTTTATATATTCAGGAATTAGAATAAACTTAGAATACAGAGAAACTCATGTTAGTTTATAAATCACTGCCTACTTATTCTAAAACATGGGGTTATACTTTTTTTTTGCTTTCTTCTTTCTTCTTTCTCTCTTTCCTTTGGTTTGTTGTTTTGTTGTATTTCCTTCTATTTCATGTAAAGCACTTTGAATTGCCTTGTTGCTGAAAATGTGCTATATAAATAAAATTACCTTACCTTACTTGTAGTTTAATTCTATTCTGTTGTGACTTCATTTTGACTGATTCAGTAAGTTTTAGTAGCCTTATTAGTTTGTAGAGCATGTCTGCTAGTTTTATTAGTTTTTATTAGTTAAATATTGCTTAGTTTTAATTAGTTATAGTGGCAGTTTTAGTTTTTTTCATACTTTGGTTAATTTTTAGGTGCAGAATTCAAAACGGCAAAGTAACTTCTCCTGTTCTCCGATTGGCCCGGAAGAAAATTTACCGCAGGGAGTCAAGCGAAGGGGAGAAAACCCAGACGATGCTGTAAATGAGATTTGTTTTGAGCGCAGGAAGGCAATGGCCAGGCTAGTCGATTTCAGTTTTTGTTATTTTGTTAATTTCAGTTTGGGGACCAAACAAGCATGCAGCAAATTAAAACCAGCAACTTACCCTGAAAGCCTCCCAGCCTCATTTCACTGACCGGTCTCCTTGGCAGAGGCAGCGTTGCGGTAGCAGAAACGTCCCCGGCTTTCAGCAGCCAGGGGTTGTATGACGGAGACAGCGTGTGGCTCCCACCGGGTCCGACCTGCTGGTGCAGCAGCTGCACCGGGGTCAAAGCCCTGGAGAGAGGAGCGCTGTGGGACAGCGGCGGACTGTGGGGGGCGCTGTGCAGGATGGGGAGGGTCATGCCCTGAGAGGAGCTGCTGCTCTGAGAGATCTGACTGAGGGACATCACTGTGGAAGGGATGAGGCTTGGGGACAGGTTGGACGTGTTGGAGGCCAGGAGGAGAGAGGTGGAGGTGGTGGTGTCGGACGCTGATGGGCCTCCATCGGAGAGGGGGCTCGCTGAGGTGCTTAGGGGGGTGCTGGTGTGCTGAGGAGAAGCTCCCCGAGAAGACCCAGGAGCAGCCGCAGCGGTGGAGGAGGCAGAGCGGAAAGCGTGAGGGGAACCCTGAGGAGGAGCAGAGTCGCTGTGGGAGGAGGAGGAAGAGGGGAGCGATCGCTGCTGCTGCTGCTGCTGCTGCTGCTGGGAGCGGCTTGAGTCTCCATTCAGCAGAGGAGGAACCTCCTGGACAGAAACCCTCTGAAAATCAAACAACATTGCATGAAAACCAGAGAAGAAGATGCAGAAATCATCACTGGCTTTGTCTGTCATTCATTTTGTTACTTTTGAATACAAGAAGATAGTTGTCAACTTAGAAGACTTAGAAGATATATAAATTACTTTATTGTCATTCATTTAAAATGTCTCTGCAATGCTCCAACAATAAATATATAAATAAAAAAATTATAATAAAAAGTATCAATATAAATATATACCATAAAAGAATTAATGGGAGTTTAGTAGTCTCATGGAATGACGGATAAAGCTGACAAAATTTAAAAATATATACTTAAATTATTTATTTATTTATTTATTAAGTTTATTTGATAGAGAACAATGTATAAAAATATAGGCAGTAAATCAATAAAAATATATGTCACAATAAACATATGACCAATATCAATGGATAATACATCTGATAGAATATTGAATATTCGATATATAGAATATTTTCACTGAACTCCAACCCAGAACTGCACTGCATTCTGGGAGATGTAGGCAGAAGAAAGACTTTAGCTGCTCTACCTCTCACAGCCAGCAAGATTAGTGGAATCAACTAAACTCACTCGCTCTTTGGTTACCTAGCAACAACTTGCTGAGTAACGCGTGGTTACCTAGCAACGACCTGTAACGAGTAACGTGAGCAGCAGAAGTTTCAGGTTTTGCCTCACAATTGCTTAAAAATGATTTTTTTTTTTAAACGGCGTGGAGTGAAAACTGGATAAAAGTGGAAGGGTCACATCACCTGTTTGTGATATTTAAACAAAAAACTAATCAGTAATTATCTATCACAAATTATCAACATCAGCTGACATGAAACGTTTATATTGTGATAAGTTTTTTTAGCTGTATTTTCCAGCACTTTACAATAACATAGATAAGCTGGATTTAAAAAAACACTCCCATGCCTGTAGCATGAGCTAATTTCCAGTACTTTTTCCTGTGGGCTTTTACAGACAGTATACGATACTACTAAGAAATAGAATAATACTAAACGAGTAAAATAAAGGTGATCTCAACAACATAAACAGAGTCGTATGAAGCAGAAGGACTAAAGCATTTCAAGCATAAAACAATGCTATTTTTGACACAATCAGAGGTTGTTTTATTTTAAACATAACTAACTTGACAGTAAGTGAGTTCCAGCCCAAGAATTAGGCTTTGAGAAGAAAATAAAAACATGATCTGACCTGCTCCGGTTGAGCGGTGCCCAGCTTGGTGTGACGGAGGACCTCAGCTATCCCAGCAGCCCCTGGGGTTTGCGGCGCGGTGTGACGCAGCAGGTTGAGGGCCCGCTCCGGGAGCTTCGTGGGCTGAGAACATGACTGTTGCCAGGATGACAGCTTCTGCGACAGAAGCTCTCTTACCTCGATCACATCAGAAAACACATCTTAAAGCAGAGCTCAACCTTTTATTTTCCATCTGTGTTCCTGATATTGTCATTAGAAAACAAATGAACCTGATGTTTCTAAAGCAGGCTCCAGTTTCTTCCAGAAACGTGATAATCTTGATAAAGTTTTGCTTAAATGTTACCTGGCTTAAGTTAAAGGAGACCTAATATGACATACTGAATTCAAGTTTTGCACATTGTTAAACTTCGACTTTGTCAACTGTTTCTAAAAACAGTCCAAGCGTTTAACAAAACCGACATGTTTTTGGTTTGTGGAAAATTACCTGTTTCAAAAACCTCTTGATTGTTAAGTTACAATCCACTGACGCTACGCCGTTACTTAGCAATCCCACCCAGTCACCTAGCAACCTAAGTGGAGCTCTAGCACGTTTGGTCTGCTGGTTTTTACCAGTGTATGTGGTGAACAATGGCTGCTGTAAAAGACAAGTGTTTTGCTGTTGACTTCCTATTCAGAAACTACTTGCTGATTTTTTGTTGGTTGTGCAGGAGACTCCACTTTTGCTTTTCAAAGATGTACGGTTATAAAATTGCTAATCTGTTTGCAGCCATTTTCACGTGCGAGGGCAAAAGTTGAGAACTGAACAGACTAAAGTCTCATTGTCTAAGAATAATTTTGTTCAGAAAATGTAATAAACATATTTTGTAGCTCATAGGCCTACCCTAACCTGTTCAATTAAGCATGATAGGTCAAGTAAAAGTGACCTATCACGTAAAAGTGGATTTGCTTTTTGAGGCAGACAGAAAGGAAATCTATTAAGAGAATTTGCAGAAAGATGAAAACATGTCTGTGTTTGAGTGAGGACAGGCATAAAAACACACAGCAGTAAATAAATATGAGCAAGTCACCTTGGAGTGGTAGTTAATGAGCAGCTTGGTGACGCAGCACTGTCTGTCCACCAGGAAGCAGTATCTTCTTCTCTCCTCTGTGAGTGCAGACTTGTAGCCTGTCGCCACCAGCGCGTCCAGCTCGCCTTGTCGGCGACTCATCAGCTCCACAAACTGAAGCAATAGCCAACAAATTTCACCTTAAGCCTCGGTATATGCATGCATTTCAAAAAGTTAAAAAACCATAAACTTTAATGCCAACTATAAATAAAAAGGCAGGTCTTTTATTTATCGCTTCTTTGAAGTGTTTACAAAATATTAGTTTTTTTAAATTTATTTCTCAGAAAGAAATGACTGAATTGCACTCAAACACCTACAAAAACAAAACAAATTTTACTCAATAAACAAAAGAAAGCAGCAAAAATGTGTATTCCAGCTTCCTCCTAATAGTGTCACCTCCTTTGGTTAACAAGGTGCTTTTAAAAAGGGTCTGAAAAATCAGCTGTAGACTCTGGATTGCTTATCTGAGGTACTAAGTTTATGTGTAACGCTTTTACAGGTCAGAAATGTAATTTTGGCAAATCCCTGAACATTTCCAGCAGGATTTTAAAGTGAACTTTGACGGCATCTGGTAACAGCAGAGACTTTAGGACGTTAGGAAACCTTATTTAAAGTGCTAAGAAACATTGCTGGATGTGATAAATCTGTGTGTGTCCTAATTTATTTCTCACCAGAAACAGTATATATTTACACTAATGTTTAAAAATGTTTTCTACTCTATTTTTATTATCTTAATTCTTCAGTATAACCAAATATAATATTCAAGTTAAACATGTGTTAGAAAACGCAGTTTTGTTCTGAGTTTCTTGTTTCCAGTAGATCCAGCTGAATCTAATTGTTTTTTAGTCATATTCTGGCCCATTTCACACAGAAACACTCGCCTAATTCTGATTAATAATCTGTGGTAATCCTGAGAAATGTTTAGGATTTGTGAATGAGGACATTGTCTCCCTAATAAACTTTGCTTTGCAGCTTTTCAGTAGCCAATTTAGACCTAGTTTGGGCTGTAAATGTCGCTTTACCTGCATCTCTCTGTCTCCATATTTGTTTGGGTGGCGGCTGCCCTGGCTCTTCCTGCGGAGTTTCTTCAGCTGGGACTGACAGCGCTCGATTGACTCCGACTGAGACCTTCGCTCACTCTGATACTTCTTTAGAGTGGCCTGAGAACAGAGGCAGAAACAGGAGACACACACATTTAAAAAAATATATATAAACTTGTATCTGTCTGCAATGATACCAGCCTGTCAATATGTGATTAAGTGAGGTTTTGTGCACCCTCTAGTAGTTTCTGACAATGTTTCTTCTGTTTAAAACTACGTAAAATACACACACTGTGCCTCATTATGACAAGGCAAAAACTGTTTTTTTTTTTAAAGATAAGTTGTTAAAACAGGCCTTGCAAATAGGAAATTGTGTTCGGTTTTTAAATGCTCACATTTCTATTATTCTCAACAATCAAAAATAAACAACATTACTCACGTTATTTCTGAGGAGATTCTGAAAAATGTGTTTATTATTCAGAGCTATCAACAATAACAGATCAGTAATCTCCAAATATATGTCAAAAAATGATTTTCACATTAACTTTTTCAAAAAGTATCCATACAAGAAGAAGAAAGCAAAAAAGTGACATCTACCACGGTTTAGTGTATTATAAGCCTGGCGGGCCACCAGGCTTTACTTGTGCCCTCACCAGGATTGTTTATCTATTTTAGTTTTTTTAATGACTGACTTTTTTAAGATTTTATAGTCGGTGTTCAGGTGTTAGTCTTCCAATCTTCCAATAACACACAATTATCAAGTGATATTTTAAAATTTTATGTCAACTTTAAACATTTAACTCCAAAACCCAGTGGACCGCTGGAGGAATGACTGCCCTGGTGCCCCGAGCTCTGGGCTTAGCAAGTTTTCTGGGGGAAACCATGAACTACCGTATTTTTCGGACTATAAGCCGCTACTTTTCCCCCACGCTTTCAACCCTGCGGCTGATTTTTCTTTTACCGCCAGGGGGCGTTTTATCAGGAAGTGAATCATTGGAAGTCAACATTGGAAATCAAAGAAGAAAGTGCTGATTTTCATTTAGAACAAGCACGTGCTAACAGCCGGCACGACAGGGAAATGTTTTCAAACTCATATGATGCAACTTTTAAGTTGAAGGCTGAAGATCTGATAGTAGAGGAGGGAAACAGGGCCGCTGCACGTAAACTCGGCGTGAACGAAACCACGGTTCGGCGTTGGAGACGCAGGGCTGCGTTCTTAATAAATCCAGCAGATTTATTAGGATTAGCAGATTTTCCTTACGGAAAACCCGAGAGCGGCGGAGATACCGGCGGTTTATAATCCGGTGCGGTTTATATATGTACGTTTCCATTTTTTTTTTTCAAAATATTTGTAGGTGCTGCTTATAGTATGACGCGCTCTATAGTCCGGAAAATACGGTACTCTATTATTCTTTTGTGGCCTTACTTCTTAAATAATTAAAAAGCAAAAGCATGAACTCACTGTGAGGTATTTAATGTCCAACTCCAGCTTCTGCTCCAGCTGGGCGAGCATCTCAGAGTGAAACAGCTTCAGCTGTCAACGAAGCAAAGCAACAAGTTTGATAAATGTCACGAGCACTTTACCAGAGAAATGTTTGCCTGTCAAGGATTTTGAACATATTTGTTCATAAAACTATATTTTTGTCCTTATTCTGATGGTGGTTAAACAGCGCTAAATAAAAGTACAGTATTGTTGTTTGACAATAATGCGTATTGATTTCCTCACCACATCCTCCAGCTGCACCTGAATCTGCCTGTGAACCTCGGCCATCTGAAACAGCGTGTCCCCTGACAGCAGCACAGCAAGAACAGACTGTCAACATAATGCAAATTACACACAAAACAGTGACGCATTATCTCATGGAGTTGCCTATTAAACCCTTAAATATGAAAATAAAATCCAAACAGCAAACTGGTTCTATAGCCTCTCATATCTTGTGATGGTTGAATTTCTGTACACAAACAGCAGCTAGTGTTATGAGATGAAATACTAATGTTGTCATTGTGTTGCACTGCTATAGAGAAGGACAGAAGGAAAAAACCTGAATTATCAATAGATCATATTTACACACCAGTGGGAGCACTGCAGCACAGAAAACCTGCTGCGGGAAGTTAGAAAAGAAGCATTTTAAAACAGCTATGAACTATATGACCAGTAATTAATCGCTAACTGGAGTACAGAGACTTAAAAGAAAAGATTTGCTGAAAGGATAACATTCTCAGAGCAGTAATTAAGCCACAACTGAACAAAAAATATGTACATTTTGCAATTAAAATGAAACAGAAACCTTTGACTGTAAACATGTTCTACCCAGAACTTCTTTAGTGGCAGTTTTAATTTAAACCGCTTCAAATTCAGTGAATTAAATCTCTTCTATTAACCACCTTTTGCTATCCAATTATCAATTGGTTAATTTAAACAAATAATCTCCAGATTAGCTCTACGCTGTGTTGATGTGAAGTCAAGCAGAAAGGACTGAGCTTTTCACATGTTGATGCTAAAAGTAACGTTTAGCTGCAGATGCATCCTTTACTACGAATGATCAAGTGTTCAGTAAAGGAAGACTATGTTGTTGCATTCTAACCAATAAAATGTTTATTTTCTTATTTAATAATGGAATTATGTTGTTTGTTTGCATCTTTAAATGTATTTTTAATATTGTACATAAAAGACTTAAATAAACATCTGCAGAATGTGCCAATTTTATTTTCATCCAATTAACGGATTAATTGTTGGAATAATCAATAGAACAAAAAGAATAACTAAAATAATTATAAGCTGCAGCCCTAACCTAGATGGACCAATAAGCTGTGCTTTTAGTTAATTTTAAAATTATTTATTATATTTTTAGATTTTATTATATTATTTCTGTGTAAGATTTTCACAATTTTAGCAAAATATTGATTGATGTTTTATTTTATTTGTAATCTAGGTACTTTAAATTTTATACCAAAAATAGGGTCTTTGTATTTCTATATTTACTGGTTATGAGCTTTATCTTTAGTAAAAAAAGCTATTTTTGTCACTAAGCCGTCCAGTTAAAGTTCTTCTTTGCTCTACTTTGTTTTGGTTCCAATAAAAAACCCTGAAAGTTAATATTTACAGTGTAATGTGGACAAACTCAATCTGGTTAAAATCTCCAACAGAACCTCTCCAAGCCAGCCCGACAGGCCAATCAGGAAGCACCAGAAGTTGTTGCTCTGACACAGTTTCTCATGAACAAAGTGTCGGTCAGTGCTCGTCCCTCCCGCAGTCACACGGCGCTGTAGTATGTGGTCGCTGGCAGCTCGCCCTCCGACACTCCTGCCTGCCTCCCCGGCCGTTTTCAGCATTACAATGAGATCATGTGGTGTTGTTAATCTCCCAACAATGGCTCTACTCTCTCCCTTTCCCCTCTGTTTCCCTCAGAGTTTCCCCATCTCTGCGCTCACAAACACTCCCTACATGATGATCTTCTCCAGTTCAACGATCAAAAACTCCACCAGGTTCTTCAGCTGCAGACTCACCCAGCTCCTTGGAGCCCTGGCTGTCACTGGCCAACTCCCCGAGCTTCACTAGAGCATCAAAGTAGCCCTTTGCAGCCACCGTCACTCCTGCAGCACAGAGTGAATGTCAGCCTTAAAATCACATGTGTCAAACTCAAGGCCTGGGGGCCAAATCTGGCCCGCCGTAGCTTTTTATGTGGCCCTCCAGACTCCAAATTACATCAATAAGTCCCTCCAGTTTTCACAAATACGCAAAATTCACACAAAATCAACAGATCCCCACATTTTGTCTGATTTTACTGACATTTCTTCTCAAAATTGGCCAAAAACATTTAGTTTAACCTTACGTGATGTCAAGTTATATCTGTGACTGATACAGCAATTAATAAAACGTCACATTTAACATCATATATTAGTGCAAATACCGTAAAAATTCCTGACAAATATTTCTATATTATCACCACAAAATCTGTGATTTTGATTGCAGAAAAACACAAAAACAATCACAAACTCCTGGTTGGACTGAAGAAGCACTTATTGAATGCTGAAACAGCTATTTATAAACATTTTAACAATTTAATTTTATCGATATTTTGTGGAACACCCGGCCCTTCAGGAACATTCATATTTTCGATACGGCCCAAAACGAAAACGAGTTTGACACCGCTGCTATAAATCATGAATGATTCTGACACATCTCAGGAAAATGGACCAACCTGTCAGAGCTTTCTCATAGTGTTTTCCCATGGTGACAAAGTTCTTCAGACTGGGGTTGAACTGGTCCAGGATGCCCTGTTGGCACAAAAATCGAATTTCTTAAAAGGGAGGTTCAGGATTTTTAAGGTGAGGTTCTGAATAGTCAATATCCGATCAGCAAGAGAATATAAAGCTCATCTTCTTTCAGTAAACCCAGATAAGTTGGAGGCAGAGGCTGAATCTCTACCGTTTAAAAATGACGACAATCTACAAAAAGGCTTGGGACTAGAAATAAAATGTTTCATTTGATTTTCATCGATTGGCTTTAGACTCTGAATGTGGTACAACTACATATTACAGCCTGTACTTTTAAAGAACTTAAACTGTCCTGGATTATTTGGAGACAACTTTACAGAACCTTTTAGTTTAGTTTACACAGTTAAAATACAGGTCAAGGATATTAATAAAAAAACTATTAATGATAGTCATGCAGGAGGAGCCCAGTTAGTGTAGGAAAAATATGTATTTAATCCAACAACCTTCATCAATTGATCATAAATTTATGAAATACAATCATATAGAGAAAAATATGTAAAAGCACATCTACAAAGTGGGATTTTCAGTAGAATGTGAAACTATTAAATGTCTCACTTACTAGGTTTTTCTTTTGGAAATTTTACTGAGTTTACTGGTTATTTACCCAGAACTTACTGGCCAGTTTTTAAGATCTTACTGGTCCCTTTTTTAGAACGTGCTGTCTGGTTTCCTGGAACTTATGAGGTATTTTCATAAAACCTTTAAGGAACTTGATACTCACTTTTCCAGAATCTATCAAACATTACCTAGAAAACTAAAAGTCCCTTTCTAGATTCCCGAAATCTTAATTATTAATTAGTTATTACCCTGGATCTAAACAGGTACATTCCCAAAACATAGGGGTTATGTTTGTGGGTAAGAAATTATCACAGAAATTATTGCAATAAATTATAATATTGTCATTTTGAGACTATTTTCAATCAATAATGATGCAAGTTTGCTCTCTCAAGGACTAATAAACGTTAATTTTGTACAGATCACTACACTGGGGCTGAAAAGCATTTTAATTATCCAAAATACAGCACAGAAAGCAAAAACAACTAATAAAATGAATCATCCGAATGGAAATTATTGAGCTTATGTTAATTTATTATGCGATTAATTTCTTATTGTGAGAAGCTTGCCAACAGATTCCATGAAGGTTACAGGAAAACACTGTAAAACTGGAACCAAAGATAAAAGGCGATGCAGTTTTACCTTGTAGACATTTTCTGTCATCTTGTTGATCTCTTCAGTTCGAGACATTGTTGCTTCTCTTGCAGCCGCTGTTTATGGTTTGGTTCTCCTTTTTCTTGGTTGTTCGACTGTCTGAACTTTACAGATGATCTGAAAAAGAAGAGATTAACTTAAATCCAGAGACGTCTAAAGCATCTCCTACGAATCTGCCAAAGAAACTTTTCCGTTTCTCCTCAGGAGTGTTCTGAGTTTTCCTCTTTAAGGAGGGATTTAAATGGGAAGGCCGCCGCTGGAGCCATCAAAACAAGCGACAAGCAGCGTCTTGGGTTTCATCTGAGGACAATTTTATTTTCACACGGATCCCATCTCTGTTTTTCTGCATTATCACTTCACAACCCAAATATTTCTCCAAGATTCATGTGCCAATCGAGTTCAGATGAGAACAATGGGCTGAGTAACAGGTGTCAGAGCGCTGAATAAACAGGCGACGTCTACGTTTCCTCTGCAGAGTGGGGGAACGAGCCGCCCAGAGGGGTCAGAGGATTTCCAGTCTTGGCTGAATGGCAAAAAGACTCACCCGGTTTTCCCTGCGTACCCCTCCTTTGTAATCACAGCGAGATTACAGAGAAAATGTTGACCCAGATCAACTAATGCTACAAGACACAAAGAAAACATTTCCACAGCCTTGCTCATTAGGGCCACCATGGTGAAGTCTGTGGTTTCTAATTGGGGAGAAAAACAAAAGGTGGAGAAGTGGGAGCTTTGGTCAAATTCTGTCCTTTTTAAATAATTGAAATGGATGAAGCTTTTAGGTGAGGATATTCTAGCTTCATTGGGGTTAAATCTGAGAAATAAAGTGCTGCTTGTTTCAGGGTCCGACAGGAACGTTCTGCAGGTGGTTGGGAAGTGATACAGAAGCTGCATTCATGTGATTTTTCTTCAAAAAGAGAGAAGCAGCTTGATTTCGGTGCATGGTTACTAACTAAAATATGTAGCTTTTGGATAAATTAACTTCATGCATTTTCTGATCAGAATGCACGTGCAAAGCCACTGACTGTAACAGAGAGAAATTCAGCAAAAACTCAAACTTGTGCACAAAATTTATGCAAAAATCATTAGTAATTTGGAGATCTCTCTTCCAAATTTTCATTTTCTATTATACCTTTCCATGAGATATTCACGCATTTACATTTTGCGCCATAAATTAATGTTTTCATATTAACGCAAGAGCAGCAAGTTGCGCTTAAATCCGTCATTTTTGCACCTGACGCTGCATAATTACATCAAAAATGTTCTGTAATACTGCAAATAAACCTGTCTCTTCTACTTATTGAGACAGCTGTGTGCAGGAAATGTTTGAGGAAACTTTTAAAACATTTTTTTTATCTTTTTCATGTTACAGTTCAGAGAAGTAAAAGCTGATCTCCAGCTTTGAGCTCAAGACTTGAGCTGCAATAATAAAAGAAGGAGAAGAAGAAGAAGAAGTTACATACCTTTTCTGGGTTCTTTGTATAAAATGAAAAAAGCTTGCAGCATGTCTTTTTGGGGTTTAATGAACTATAACTCCCCCTCTTTTCTTCCTATTAGACTACTTTCCCTCTCCGTCAGTTTGTGGGGGGTTGTTTCATCCAGCAGAGCACTAAATCTCACCTCCCCTCCACCTCCTTTTTTCACATGGCCTTCTCCTTTCCTCTTTTTTTCTCCCCTGCCTTTGCCTCTCTTTTTACTCCCGGGAATTGGGGTCAGATATTCGGTGCCATTCAGTACCTTTTCCTCATTACTGAGCCGATTATCAACATGCCTTCACGCCTGCAGAGAGAGAGAGAGAAAAAAAAAATGACCAGAGAGCCACAACCAAAACCTGCACCAGTACAACCAGCAACCCAGCCGTTGGAAACCCCAGTCAGCCTCCCATTCTCTGAGTCCCCCTCTCTCACTTGGGCAGAATAACAATGAGCCAATGGGACTTCATCTGAATAGCAGCAGGAGGAGAATAATGACTTGAACTTTTTAAGCCAAAGACAGAGAGAGAGCAGCAGAGCCGGGCCTATCACCGGCCTACATACAGCCGGCCCATCACACATTCCTGCTCCATGCTCCGTGAGGAGGGGAGGAGGAAGAGGAGGCCCGACACGGACACAGCCTGGCCTTTCATTTACAGCCACAAGCAGAGTCACAGATTAAACACTCGCTCAGGAAATTAAGGAGACGCAGAGGACAGTTTGAAAAAAAGGAACGAATAATTGAGCAAGTCGGATTCTGCAGCAACAAGCAGGAAAATCCAGTTTTTAACTTTGTTCATGTGCATTTATCTCCCATCTGTGTTTTATTTAGTTGATAATTCAGGAGAAAAAGGTCAAAATCTGCAATCTGTCCTGAAACATTTAGTCATGGATCATTTGTTAGTCTAAAATATGTCAAATAAAATTCACTTAAAGCAATTTCAAAAGAAAAAAAAAGAGCGAAGAAATAAGTAATAAAATAAGAGGTGCACCAATTGCAGTTTTCTGGTCAATCATCGATCATCATTCTTTAAGAAGCCTGATCAGCTGATTACATTTTCTTTTTCTAAAATGTTGCTAAATATAGCAAGAAAGTCGCTGAGTTGGTAACACTTGGTCTGTCAGTCAAACCTTTCACTGCAGAGAAAACGGGAACAGTGGATGATTTTTACACCTTTTCTGATGATCAGTGGATAAGATCGGCTTCAAATATAAGTATCGGCCAATCACAGATCTCCCAAAATTAAGGAAATGGGAGATTAAATAAAAAACACAAAAGTAAACCAAGAACATACTTTTTTTTTTTTTTTAATGGACTCAAATGTTGCTAAAAAATTAAAACCCTCTTCACATTCAGCTTTCTAGAGTTTTGTGTTCAGACTGTTATTTGGACCCATTCCCAATTACATCCACCTTGACAAAAATCCAGGCTCCATCTCAGGACCATGAGCATAATGAAGCCACCACCATGTTTCACAATGTTCACGGTGTTGCTATGGCGATGGTCTGTGTCTTTTCATTTTGTGGCTCAAAGGTTCCCGTTTCATCAGACACAAGGCTTTGGGACACATATTAATCATTTGGGAGAACATGCAAACTCCAGGCAAAAGAACCCCAGACCCAAATTTGACCTTCTTGCCCAAAGGCAGCAACAGCACAAAAAACTGTGTAACATAGAAACCAACACCAGCTTTTAGGTGATGCTGATAATATTTTATTTTCCTATTAGAGATGCTCCCATTTCTAGCTGCATTAAATCAGTTTTTGTGAACTTACACCGATTTCCCAGTAGGTGGCAGTGTTTGCCCGACTCACAAAGATCTAAGAAAGTGACTTGAGTACGAATCGGATTTTTTATAGCTGTTCCCAGTATGAAAGAGAAAGAGAATTTTATGTTTTTAAAAAACGTTTTATTCAGAAATGATTGATTTTTGTGTTGTTTTTTTACTTTACTTTAATATATAAGAATCAAATGCGTGTGTATCACTGAAAACTAAAAATACAAATCTTGGTTTATGTTCAAATTATTTATTAAAAGTCACAGAAGCTACTGTCTGGAAAAATTTTTGAGTTACCAAAAAAAAAAAAATTGGATGAGTAATTTGTTAATTTATTAAACTTAAACTCAAGCAATTAAAAAAGGAAATGATTTTCAGGAACAAACCCCTCAAATTAAGGAAATTTATATGACTTTTTCATGCTGATGCTAACAGCAGGAGTAACCATGGAAACGACACACCTGTGCTGTCTCTAGGTGCATCTGTGAATCATCGTGGATTTCTGATGAGGAGGATCTGAAGATTAATTGCATCTAACAACGTGTCAATTGTTAAGTGACACATTAAATTGGTTTAATGTGTCACTGCTCAGCATAAACTCTCATTGCAGTGACATTACAGATGGGCCTTTGTTGGATTCTTATTTTAATCCTGGAAGTAACGCCATGTGCTTCTATGACATATGAAGCATTTCTGTCCTGCGTTATGAATCTATTGCCTGAATATCAACTTAAATTGATATTTGCAAATATGTTTAAAACAAAATAATTTTATTTAAGTTGGTGGCTTGGAGAGGAAAAAGGTCTTAGTTTGCCACTAAGACCTTTTTCTATTTCTGCTCTGATTGTCAGACACCAGCATGACCTCTGGTTGAGCAGGCGGAGCAGATTTGGGGTTTCCAGAGGCACCTGGTCACATGGCGAGGTGTCTTTGGGAACATTTGAGCTTCTGTGGTCTGGTGTCATTGCATGCAAGCTGTTGGTGAGCACCGACTTCCTCTGAGCCTAATTTACACACGCTAAGGAGATCGACAGGCGGGAGAACCCGACACGCACTGACCTAATAAACAGTAAAGAAAAGATGAGTCAACCTCACCGCCCCATCCGTACCCATCACAAATACTCCACTACAAATACTCACCACAGGGTGGATAATTGTCAAAAGGTTTCTTATTTAATCTAAAATGTAAGCTGGACAAAATCCATATGTCAAATGCAGCTGAAAAAAAAAATGAAGAGCACACTGCATTGAAACCTCCTGGTTATTCCACTAAATATTGATTTCTGAACTCTTCCTGAGTTAAAACATCAGTATTGTTGTTTCTAAATGAATATGAAATTGTTTGCTTTGCATTATTTGAGGTCTGAAAGCACTGCGTCTTTTTCAATATTTTGACTATTTCTCATTTTCTGCAAATAAAAACTAGATTTTTGCTTGGAATTTCATAGACATGTTGTAGAATAAAAGAATAATGTTCATTTTACTCAAACATAAACCTATAAAAAGTAAAATCAGAGAAACTGATAAATTTCAGTGGTCTCTTAATTGTTTCCAGAGCTGAATGTGGAAGAATATGAACCTGCTTTAATTACACAAAATATTGAATTAAAATCAGGCCAAGGTTTCCAAATATTTTCCACAACAAAACAGACCCAAGTCATTATACTTATGCAATTACAATTAATTACAGAATGTGGTATTTTGTTGGAATTGCTCAATCTTTCTTTCTCTATTATATAAACCCTTAATTTAAATGTTTCCCACCTCATGCATGACGTTGTTGCTCTTAGGTGACACACTACTGCATCCTACGTGCACTAAGAGGCGTTATTGTAGGTCCTTCCCCACTGCAGCTGTATGACTCTGTAACCATCACTGCTCACAACAAACTCAACAAGTGTTTACATTCATGCTATACCTGTACAACTTTACTCAATCCGAGCAATATTTCTGTTGCTATCTGCACATTTTATTGTCACTAATTGTAAATTAATGCTCAAATAGACATGCACATTTTACAAATTAACTCAGTTGTATATTCCTTTGGACTGGAGTACACTACTTTTCTACAGCACATTTAAGTGCTTTATAAATCAGAAATATGCTAAAATATTCAGTAATCTTTGTAGTTTTATATATTATTCCCACTTAATGTTTTAATGCATTCAGCAAAAGAAGACGAGCGTTAATCTTTTACAGAACAAATCAAAGTTTTATTTCTCGGTTTATGTCTTTTTGCTGGTACAATTGTTCAATATATGATTAAAATGTTTTACACATTTTCAAAACGCACAATTTAGTCCCCTGCAAATGTTGCTCAGACATAAATTTCTTACTCGTCACATAAATTTAATTGTTTTCGACTGATAATGATTTGTAGACAGATTACAAAATCCATTGCATTTTTTACTTCTGTTTGTGACAAAAAAACAAACAAAGAAAATCAACAAAAAAAAATCATTCAAAATGGATGTTTTGAATGAGTACGGATGTGGCTCACAAATAAGTCTTTATTAGTGAACCACACGCATGCTGCTGTATTTAAGTCTGTCTATCAATCAACATGTTTATGTGTGATTTCCCTTGACCCTGCAGCAGCCGTCTGTCAGTCAGAGAGGAATTAATCAGGCCAATTCCTCCCATGCTGGGATGTAGGTGAGCTGGCTGAGTGACGAGAGCAGCAGGAGCTGAGGACCAACATTTGGATCCTGTTTAAAGGGATTTGGAAACCGCAAATCAAATTAAAAAAACCACGTTCGTCAGAGCTGCGGATTTGATTAGGCCCTTAACCCTGATGTGTCTAACAGAACGGAATAGATGGCGGAGGGGGTGAGGTAACAGGTAACAGGGAGTGTCTTTTTAAGGGAAATAATAACAAAGGAGGAGCAGGAGAAGAGGAAAAAAGAAGGGATAGACAATGAAGGAGAGACAGATGAGCTGAACCCTCCTCTGGAGTAAATCTCTCTCAATCTGATCAGCGGGAGAGGAGAACTATCTAACGAGTGTGGACACACTACCTCTCAGGTAAGCACTCTGAGCTTTAATAATGAAACATTTACTTCTCTACAACTAGAAAAATTAAGGCGGATGACACCAGAAGGTCATTCTTAGCTTATTTACATTTTATTACTATATTAACACTTAAAGATGTAACAAAATAAGCTAGTTTACAGATTTAATCAATCAGAACAATATTTTTGCTTAAAGATCTATTCAAAAATATAAATTAGTTGAATATACTTTTGTTGTTCTTGATGTCGACTGATGTATTTCTTTACAAAAGCAGATATTTTACCGTATGAAAATCTCTATAGAAAAAAAAAGACTAGAGAGGATCCAATCACTACGAGTCAACAAAATGCTACATAAAAACTGTTTATGTTTCATTTAGTTGACTGAGTTTTTGATTCATTTTGAGTATATGACTTTAAGAATTTGTTAAAAGTTTCATGAAATCATTATTGGAGATTAATTTGAATGAAGAAACTGTAATAAGCAACATATTTTAGCAGGAATGTGCTGAAATAAACTCTAAAGTTTAAGCAAACAATGAGGAACCTGGCATCAAATCTAAGAGAAGACTTTAGTGTTATTTTGTTATTATTTATCAAAATCCAGATCCAATTTTACATGTTTGAATGCTGTAATATTAATATCCACACAATACAGAATGGATATTTTAAACTGAATTATTCCTAAAAGTGTCTCTAACAATTTAAAAACTCAACAAGTGAGAAGATTAAACCTTGAAACTGCAAAAAAAAGTTTTTTATCTCCATCTTGAGTTTTTCAAATAAGCAGTTTTGATTAAAGGAGCAACTATAAAGAGCTGACCTTTAATTACAGGTTGGGAACTTGTCAGTTTCTAACCTGAAACTAATTGCTCCGCTTTACCATCCACCCTGACCATATGTTGCTGGGATGATGCACGACCCCGCAGCCTGCGTCGGATTAACACCGACCCGTACACACCAACACACCAAGGAGTATACAAGCCCACTTATCTCTGACTAAGATAGAACAGCAACTGTCTGTAATTAGGTTAATTGGGGAACCTGTGGGTGATAATAAACTTAGGTCTGAATGATGGAGATTGGGTGTGACACCATTTTGTGCCCCGACCATCTGTCTCCCTCTAAAGCCCTGCTAATCTCCAGGGGAAGCAGGAGAAGAACCAAAAAGATCCATTCGAAGCTTCAAACTACTTTTGCAACAAGCTGAAGATTGATCTGGTCCTCAGTTTGTTTCTGCTTTGTTTTATGATTGGTAAAGCCAAGTCAGTCATGCATGAAGATTGAGCACAAATCCACTGAGAGCAACGGGTGGTCGGCGAGGTTTAGCGGCCGCTTCTCGGCTGTGCCATTTCAAAATGCCGACACTGTATAATAAAAGACGTCATGCAGGGAGGTCAGCTGCCTTTTGTGGGAACATGCCGGGCATCGAAACCCTTTGAGCCTGTTTGCATTTCGTCACGTTGTAACATCAGTGACTTTCACTGGGATTTTATCTGATCGCTTTTTTTAGTTTCACAATTTCTACAAAGTGCCATTTGCATTGGTGCGCCCTCTTAACTCTGATACCCCTAAACAAAATTCAAAGCTGTCAATCATCTATTGTGTAAATAGAGTTTATCTCAGTTCTGAAGTCCATCCAATCATCTAAAAGTGAACACTGTAGGTCCATAATGCCTTAAATTAGTTCAAAAATCACTTTGAAAATGAATGTCTTAGCTTGTAAACATCCATGTTTAGCCTAAACAAAGATATTGAAATCCTGGGGTTGTTATGATTATCCCCAACACATGTTTTATGTAGATGTTTTTTCACTTTTCATAAACATTTTCATGTTGCTTATTCTTTGGAGTATAGACCGGACCGACCCAAGCCTTTTTGGGGCCCTGAGCCCCCCAGTACTAACATGCTTCATCATGTGTGTAACATACCTACAATCATCATGTGCACTTGGCTTACATCATGCCTGTGGCTATTGAACTTAACCTTACAGGAGCAGCAAACTAAAAAAAAAATATTTGGATTTTGAGATGCGAAGTGGTATTTACGTGAGCTATCTTATATTGATTTTCTGAAAGTCACGTCGGACGATAAACACTAAATTTACAGTAAAATAAGTTAACAAGAATATCTTGCATTTCCCAATAGTGGCAGCAGCCAACAATAGGAAGAGATTAACTTACTATTTGTGGACCAACTATAAAAAATAATACAGAAAATGTTATTCCACATTTCATAGTATTTAGTTTGTATTATTCAATATATTATTTAATCATAAATAACGTGTTATTTATGATTAATAGCCTGGTGCTCTTGTGGTGTGGAGGATCCAAGCAGCAGTTTAACTCACAATGCCTCAGGCCGGCTCTGAGAATATTGTAACCGTAACAACTGAGCTGCAAAGAAAATTAACTTTCTCCATCAAATGAGACTGAGCATAAGCTAACTTTTGAAGAAAATTGGGCAAAACATTTAGACTGTGGAGGACCAACTCTTTTAAAGATTCCCCCAACATTGCCATGGCATGCAGAATTTTATTTCTTTCTGAGAAACGTTTCAAAACCATGCGTCATCTTTATTTCTATCAACAGCTCTGCACTACTTTGTGTCGTATTACATAAAGTCCACCAATGGATAAGTTAAAGTTTGTGGTTTTGGTAAGAGAAAATGTGAAAAGCTCGATTGGTAAAAAATACTTTGACTTTAACACAAACCAATGACAAACTATTTTATTATGTTAGAAATTAAATCTGCTTCTTGATGTAACATTAATCTACTAAATGTAGGAGTTTGGGATGTTCCAGGAGGGTATTTTGGCATCCTTTAAGGCTTCCAAAGAGTTAAAATGTTCCTGCCAAATGTTCGAGTCGGGATGTCTGACCTTTAACATGATCTAATCCTCCTCTGGAAGGACTTCCTAGTTCTTCTTGGAACAGCCAAGGTTATTCGTCAGACGTTGGCCAAGTCCAAAGACGTCACATCCTGAAGAAGGTTTAGTTTAAAGTCTGACAGCGGAACAGCCACCAGCTAAAAGAAGATTTTTTTCCAATGCCTTTTCACCTGTGTGGGCAAAGACAAAGAGAGTCCTGTAATGAAATAATAAGACTTAATTTATTTTTGTGTGAGTTTCCATAGGCTTAAAGACTTTCATTAACCTCTTTGGCACCAGAGGACCCAAATTTGGGTCCTCAGCAATTGCTTTTACAAGATCTGGTGCCGAAGAGGTTTTAAACAGTAGCTATGCCAATATGCAAATAACAATGCTTTCCTAATGTTAATCAGCCAAGTTTATCTGTGTAGCACATTTAACCAACAATGCAGTTCATTTTATCGATTAAAATAATCAAATATGTGGTAAATTTTCCAGGGACTATTAGTCAGAAGCAACAGGTGGGTTTTTAGCTTACATTTAAAGGAACTCAGTGTTTCAGCTGTTTGGCAGTTTTCTGGAAGTTTGTTCCAAATTTGTAGAAGCTGAATGCTCCATGTTTGGTCCTGAACCAGACCAGAACCAGAAAGCCTGAGTGGTCTGGAAGGTTTATACGACAACAACAAATATTTACTGTGGTGCTAAGCAGTTCAGTGAACAACACAGTCTATTCGCTGAGTTACAGCGAGTCCTTTCACCCTGGAAATGTTCTTCAGGCGATAGAAGGCTGACTTTGTAATTGTCTTTATGTGAATCTGAGGTTCATGTCTAATACTTTGTTTTACAGGTCTGTCTTACTGCTTTATGATTAAAAGTCTTCCAGAAGATTCTTCTCATCTCTTTTTATCTTTCCATCGGAACATCTTTTCTTGAACTATCATCTCATATTGTGAAGTGAAGCCACGTTTTATAGCTTTTTAGATGGAGATTATGAGGAGCGCCATCTTCCTTCTCCCCCTGGTTCTTTCTCTACTTCACCCCACATCTGCCACATCAGGCCCAGACTTCAACTATGGAGCCCACCCGCGCTTCGTCTGCACCCCAGTCCCTGCAGACGCAGATGCTTCCTGCTTCCCTACAGCAGGTACGGGCACCGGGTCGACTGGGCCTGGAGGATCAAACCATCAGAACGTCCCTCCTAGCGGCTGGTGGGGGGCCAGCGACGAGGCTAAAGCTACCATCCTCCACCTGAGGGAAAGTCTTGTGCAGCAGAAGGAGATCATCCTGGACCAGAGGGAGACCATCAGAGAGCTGACGGCCAAGCTGACCCTGTGTGAGGGTCCTGGGCGAGGCCCGTCGCTTCACGACGAGCACCACGGCTCTGTGTCATACTCGCATCACAAGGGACTGTCCGTTCACCACACATCTTACACCGACAACAGTCACTATGGCAACGGCAGACTCATCCCAGACTCACAGCACCACCACTCCTCAGTCCAACGGTCCGACGGAGGATACGGCGGCCACAACCATGGGAAGGACAAACATGGGACGGCGGGGGACAGCACATCGACGATGGAGCAGCTGGAGAGGATGCTGCATGCGCTGAAAGAGAGACTGAGCAGCCTGCAGGTGAGCAGCTGGAGAAAGGGAAAAGTTCACTTTGGATAAAACTGCAGAAAGACACGAGAAACGAGAAATGTAGGGGAAGTTCAGTGGAAGGATAATCATAAAATTCCTTGCTTTACAAATTCAAATCTGAAAAGTCGGGATGCAAGACATACTGGCATTAAAGGGGACGTATTATGGAAAATTCACATTTTGCCAGACATACTGGAAGGAGAGTGTCTGTCAACATCAGTTTAATCCACATGTAGTCGGATATCTAGGAAAACAAATACATTTCTATACCTTTCATTCTCACGAAAAGTCAATATAACACCACAAGAAATTATTATTTATAAAAACTCTGACCAAAGTGGACAATCTGCGACAAACAATGCACCAACATATCCACAAACTTGTTTTGACACGACTCCCAATTGATCTTATATTTTATTAACTTAAGACAATTCTAACATGCCATTTAAAAGTAGTTCAACCTATATGTCTGTCCATACAAACCTCCTGGTGCCTTAATTCCCAACAGGAAGCTGGGTTAGAGTTACGGTTGGCTGTTTGTCTGGTTGGTTGACATGTTTTAGCTTTGCTCTACACTGACCCCTATGGGTTTGGCATGCTTAAAACAACGCTCCAGGGTGGAATTCTGAGTTCATCTGGATGAAAATTTTTCTAAAACTGATCCCATAAGTATGATGATATTTTTTAAAGGATGTGGCAGAGATACTTGTTTTTTAAAAGACCTAGCTATGTGTGAATGAAATCCAGTGTTGCCACAGATTCTTTCATATCTCAGATTTCTTGTGGCCTGTTTAGAGTTGTGGAAGTTAAACCTCCACCCCAGCCTCTGTATTTAGCTTCATCCATTTTCCCATCACTGCTGACCAGCTTCCCTGCTGCTGCCACCACCATTTATGAGTTTGGGTGATGTTTTCAGAGTGATGTGTAGAAATAGTTTTTTGTTGGAAGAATGACAAAAAGCTCAGTTTCAAACTTGTCTGACCAGACCAGAGCATCTTGGATTGTGGGAAACTAAAAATAGGAGTACTTATTTATTTTTCCTCTCCTGCATAAAAACCAGATTTGCGGAAGTCCATGTTATATCCATTCTTAAAGGTTTTTATTACTTAATGTGGACATATTATGCAAAGTTAATGTTTCCATTTGGGTCTCAGCTGTTTCTAAAAACAGCCCAAATGCTTAAAAAATCACTCAATCGTTTTGGAAATAAATTAATGTTTTCTTGTTGTCTAGAAAACAAGCCATTTCAAAAACGTCCTGATTGTTAAGTCACATTCGATGAGCACTGCACCTTACCTAGCAACCCCAGTCAAGCCAGACCATTACCCTAGCAACCCAAGCGGAGTTCCAGCTTGTGTGGTCAGCTGGTTTTACCACTGTACAATGACAGCTGGAAAAGATAAGATTTTTTTTTGCTGACTTACCATCCAGAAACCACTTGCTGTTTTCTTGTTGGTTGTGCAGGAGGCTCCACTTCTGCTTTTCAAAAATGCATGGTTTATACTTTCGCATCTGTTTGCAGACATTTTTTTGCGTGAGTGTAAATGCTGAGTTTACAGCAGCAGCTTATTTGGATTTAAACAAACTCACTCTGAAAGGACATCAAAATAGGTACAATTGACTAGACTGAAATCTCATTATCTAAGAATGATTTTGTACAAAATATGCAATGAACTTGTTTTGCATAGACCAATGCTAACCTGTTCAAGGAAGAATAATAGGTCACGTTGGACAAAATGTGGAAGAAATTGGTATAAGCTCTTATGCAAGAAACTGTAGAGGAGTGATGAGAAAAGGACGGGGGTGGAGGGAGGATGTGATGTCCCCATGTGGTTTGGGACGTATTAACTCTGCTGTCACGAGGCTGTTTGTTGAAGTCCCAGATCGCTGCATCCTCTGAGCACTTAAGACAAAAGAACAATGAATTACTTAATCTCATAAAGCCACTCACTCGTTGGCAGGAGAGTCCCTCTGATGTCCATCGGTGGCCGCCTGACATCAGCAAATGGCTCCAAGTTGCTTCTCCACAAGGAGACAGGGCCGGTTTGTTCAAATGGTGGATGTATTAAATCTGCATTTATGGTGCTGGTCTTCACAGACAAATGTCAACATCTGTGAGAGTGGGTGTGTGGAAGATCAGCTGCAATTATAGTGATCTCCCTTGACAGACAGTAATCAGGGCAAGCACCAGGACAAAGCCTGGATTACCTGAGAGGAGGAGCAGGAAGATAAAGGATACAAACGGGACAGAGCAGGCTGCATCTCAGAAGACAAGATGATTAGTTTGTGTTGACGCTATGTCAACAAGGCTCACCAACACCTGTTCATGTGTTACTTTAGGCCAGAGGTGTCAAACTCATTTTTATGTTGGGCCATGTCAAGATCATGAATATTCTGGAAGGTCTGGTTGTGCCAGAATATACTGATGAAACATATTAGCAAACTGTTAAAATGTTTACAAAGAGCTTGTCTCTGCATTCAAGAAGCACTTCTTAAAATGTAATAATATCGAATATCTTTTCAAACTGATTTTTTTGCTAACAAAATCACTTATTTTGCAGAGCTAATTTAGAAATATTTGCAAGAAATCTTGCGATATTTGCATTCATGTATGACTTTTTGTTACTCGCTGTATCAATTGCAAATTATAACCTGATATCAAGAAAGACTTAGGCAGCAGTGAAGAAGAAGTAAGAAAGTTAGCAGTCACATAAACCCAATGCTTTGCAAAACAATTGTGGAAATTTTTCAATAAACTCTTAATTATGCTTTAGCACAAAAAAGTGGAGGGATTTTGCATGGATTTAATCAATTGCGGAATCGTGAAAAACTGGAACTGATTGATCTACGTAATTTGGCTGTATACAGATAATAACTTTGCTTTGATTTGATCGATGACGTAATAGTTAAGCACACATTATCTTCATGATTTTATTGTTGCGTCAATCTGTAGTTTAGAGGGCCACATGGAAAGCAATGGCAGGCCGGATTTGGCCCGCTGGAGTTTGACACACGTGCTTTAGGCTAATTTGTGTGTGTTGTAATGTCTGCTGTTTTTATCTTCGTCAGAAGAGGAACAGCACCAGCACATACTCCAACTCTCTGAAGGAGCTGCTGCAGAGGAAAATCAGCACCCTGGAGGAGCAGCTTCACCACCACACCGCCGCCCTGGACAGCAGCGCGGACCAACACCACGATGACGACTCCGGCCACAGAGATGACGGAGACCTCCACGACGACGGTCTCCACCATGACAACCACAATGACGAACACCACGACGTCCATGACGACACCGGAGACCACACGGACCATCATGACGACAGCCACAGTGAAGACCATCATCACGACGATCATGATGACGGCCAAGATAGCGATAGTGAAGAGGATGAGGATGAGGAGGACGAGGAGGAGGAAGAGGAAGGAGAAGAGGAGGAAGAGGATGATCACAGGAGCAATGAAACAGAGGATCACAGTTACCTCCCACACACTGGGTACAGAACCGGTTTCCACTCTAATAAACTGGAAACGATGCTCAACCAGCTTCACCTGACAGGTAAAATTCACCTGATGCTCACTGCTGATTCCCAGTTTAGATAAAAACTCTTTAGATGCAAAAACGTAACATTTTACCTGCTATTGTTGGTTTAATTTCTAGGGCAAATATCTTAATGCACTTGACATAAGACAAAACTAACTTATAAGTAACTTTTCTACAAGATATAGGAGACTGTTTTAAGTCAATAATTCCATAATATTGCCAAATACAATTTTGTCAAAATAAAAAAATGCCCCCTTTTTATTGCTGAAAGATGATTTAGGCAAAAAAAAAAAAATCACTTTTGACGAAAAAGTATGTAGGCTATTATTTTAGAAAGGTGGCAATTTTCAAGCTCCTAAATAAATCTTGTATGTTCCTCGTAGAAGAACCGCTAAAACAACTTAAATTTTCCTCCACAGCTTCCAACAAGAAACATTCCAAGAACCTGGATGCCTTCCAGATCAGCTTCCCGATGAGGACCAACTACATGTACGGACGGATGAAGAGGACTCTGCTGCAGGAGATCTTTGCTCTGACCTTGTGCCTCTGGATGAAGGCAGGCGTGGGACCCGGACTGGGGACTCCTTTCTCCTACTCCGCACCCGGACAGGCCAATGAGCTGGTGCTCATCGAGTGGGGGAACAACCCCATCGAGCTGCTGATCGATGACAAGGTGAGGAAGTGCAAACCAAACCCTGATTTGTTTCATTTTGCAAAATAATTCAATATTTCCATCTCAGTATTGATTGATTTTCAGCCAGCTGACTGTCATTTACTGAGGAAAATTGTGGTTTTTAAGACGGAGAATATGGCTCACCACCCAGGGCAGTACATTCTAGGGGGGCAGCATGAGTGTTTGACAAAAAACAACAACATGTATAGATAATTTCTGCCCTGAACACACGTTCTATTATCATCCCATCAAATCAACTGGAAGTGAATGTTCCTTGGCACAGGCGATTCAAAAAAGACTCTCAAGTTGGTACATTATTCGCTTTTTATGGTTCTGAGATAAATACTTTCACATTCCTTGCAACACAGTTTGTGTGGCTGGGTGGCTCAGCTGGTAGAGCAAGTAACGTGCAGAGGCCGTGGTCATTGACGGATAGCTTGCAACATAAAGCTATGTAGGACCTACATAGCTTTATGTTTCCTCTGTCTGATGACATTTTCTAAAATATTAAACCAAATTTTATGATCTGTTACTCAGTACTTGAGTTGCCTTTTTACCAAATACTTTTTTACTCTTACTTGAGTAAAAAATGTTGAGTTCGTGCCACTCTTAGTAGTTACTGAAATATTTAGTTAAATTATCATGACTCGTTTCTATAAATGATGCTCTTGAATTAACTATTATGGGTCAACATGGCATCACCATCACACTTTTAAAAGAAAATGTTCCTGTCTGATCCACAGGCTGTGACGCTGCCCTTATCTCTGAGTGACGGGAAGTGGCACCATGTTTGTGTGACGTGGACAACGAGGGACGGACAATGGGAGGCTTACCAGGACGGTGTGCAGCGGGGCTCTGGGACGAACCTTTCTCCCTGGCACTCCATCAAACCTGGAGGGGTCTTCATCCTGGGACAGGAGCAGGTAAAGACGGAAAATATTTTTGGATTTTGCGAGAACTTACAAAATTATTTTGCATCCTTTTTTCCCATCACGAGCCAATGAAAAAAAAATCCCCCGTAAAGCTGGAGTAGTTAGCTTTATCAAAACTCATCAGTTTTTCTTTTCTTTTATAAAAGCATGCAACTTTTAGAAAAGTTTTTTTACATAGTGTCATAACATCATGGCAGCATAGTGTGAGACAGAATCTGTGAAATACTAAAAATAAAAATAAAAAAAATAAAAAACCAAGCTCCTCTGCCTTCTCCCAGTCTTATATAGAAAGACAATTGAAGCCAGGAGGAGGGTCTTACTGCTGTCAATCTCCCTGTGTTTGGTGCTGCTCATTCCTCCTCTCTCTAGCTGTGCTACTCTGCAGCTAGCACAGCCTGCCATGAATGCTAAGTCTAGTTAGCATATCCACGGAAGACGGCTATGCTAAACGGTTTTCCTGTAATGGTAAGTTGTTTCTCAGCCATTAGTACATTTAGCAGAGAACATAAAGTTGATTGACAACGATAAGACCCGCCTCCTGGTTCTGATTGGTTGTTTTTGGTCAGGGAGGAAGTGGAGGAGATCGATAGTTTCACAGATTATCCGTCTCGTAGCAAACCGCCGCGACATGGCGACAGTTTTAATATATATACTGCAGCATTAAAGGTCAAAAGGTGACATTTTTAGCCCCCCACCCCCTATCGTACTTCAGGACACTCTTGGAGGCCGTTTTGATGCCACTCAGTCGTACGTGGGAGAGATGTCAGACCTCCACATGTGGTCGCACGCCCTGAGCGCCGCTGACATCTACAGCCTGGCCTCCTGCGGCAGCCACCTACGCGGTGACGTCATCGACTGGTCCGAGTCGGAGGTGGAGCTTCACGGCGGCGTTGCTAGGTACCCGTTCGACCCCTGTCACTGAAGGAAGGTTTACCCGCCCAAGAAGAAGAACGTCGAGAAATCATGAGATCTTTGGACTTCAAGTATTCAGACTGTTTGCCTTCCTTTAAACTATTTATCAAATGATGCAAAAAGGAGGAAAAAATTGTAGCCTGATGACCGTATTTACAGAGAATGTGTTTGATGTTCTCTTTTTTTTTAATGAATTAGTGTTTTATTATAAACAGACAAGTGCTGACTGTGACATATTGTCATAATGTGAATAAGATTTAATGATTTCAGTTCTGTGCTGATGTGAGCAGGACCTTAAAGGGTTCGGCTGTAGTTTAGAGTTAGTTTAATGAAATTCATAGGCATGTTTTCATAAATCTCTTCGTACTTTGGATTCTCTTTTTTAAGGTTTCCATGAAACATACAGCTAATTTACCAAAGAAACCGTAGAACTAAAATATGTTTTTCTCTTTTTTTGTTATTATTATTATTATTTAAATCTACATGTAAAGATAGAAAAGTTCAGAGAGAGTTTAGTCTTATGCACTCTGGTTTGACTGCCTCAGTTTTGTGTTTTTTAAAACATTTTAAAAATCTTTATTCTGTCGTTTTTCCTCAACTTTTTTGTCCTCACATTGCAAACCCTTAATATTCATCACTTTTTTTTGGTTGAACAGTAACTTCTAACGTGTGTTGAGATTGCTGCAATGTGGCTTCTGAATTTGTCATTTTGGCCTTGATTGTATATTTATTATTGTACAATATGTTATACATTGAAGCTATTAGAAAATGTTTAAACTCTGTGTGATTGTGCTTTTGTTCAAATGTGAGCAATAAAATTACAAATATTAAGCATTTTGTTCTCGTTCGAGGTGCTTTCACTGAAAGCGCATTTCAGGGTTTTACGTCAATGCAGATAAATCAATTTCCACATTGCAGTCCTATACAAAATTTAACACAAAAATTAAAAATATAAAAACGTATACATAACCACTGCTTAATTTTCAGTTTTCTTTGTTCATTCTTGTTGAAACACATTCTTTCAACAAGAATGTGTTCTCCTGAAAGACCAAAACGCTGAAATAGTAGCCATGGTCAAGAGGAAAGACTCTGATCTAAGGATTTATTTACATTACGAAACTAGGATGAAATTCAAAAACGTATTTTTTAATCTTTAAATACCACTAATTTCATCTTAGGAGTGTGTGACATCAGGAACCTGGCATCATTTTCCCACATTTTTGTGTTCATCTCAGATCTATTAGGCTAACTTCACAACAGTCACCCTCAGGCTCACTGTATTTATTCAAACATTCAAAAAATAATCAAACAAACAGAAGAGAAAATTAAGTTGATGGTTAACATCAGTCCCACAACTTCTGCCCTTTTACAAATAAATAAAATACAATAAATAAACCTAAATATAGAGAAAAGGTCCCCAATAAAGGAATATGTTGATATACAGCTAAACAGTTAAAATGCACATCAACAGTTATAGACATCCACAAAAAACATGGCAAAGTTTCACATGAAACACTGTACATAATTAAATTTGTCTGAAATATGTTAAAATTTAGTACTTGTAGGTAAAATGCAGCAAATCACAGCAACCGAAAAAGGAGCTGAGCTGCCAGTTACTGGTTGCTGTGGTAACCACCAACTGACAAGAGCAACTGTCACCATAAAAGTCAGGAGAAAATAACTGACTAAACAAAATGGAGTTGAGGAATAAATAAACCAATTTTGACAAATAAAACAAAACCCTGCTACAATCACAAAAAGTGAAAGCACTTTGAAAAAGATTTAATTTTGAGACAAGTTTAAAAATAATTTAAATATCAAGCACTAAAGTTGTACCCTAAAGAGTGTGATGGTGCAACAGGCCCTATTAAAAAAAGAGACAAGACACAACAAATTGTTTTTACTTTTTATTGTTACACAGTATTTTACTGGCACCAAATGTATCGTGGTTTTCCTTTTGCTACATGTACAGATGATGCATCCATCTTTACCTCCAAGTAAACAAAAATAAATAAATACAAAATGAAAATTTTCTGAATGTAGTGGCTCTGCAGAGAGAAGCTTCTCTTTCACCAAGGTTATTAACAGTATTCATTTTTGTTTTTACCTGGAAACAGTTTCCATTGTTTTGGCAACTTTGAACATTAAAAATCTTAAGGACGGACAGTCCTGGTGATGTACATAAAAATTAAAATGAAGCCAGAAAATTGGGACTTATGGCTTCATTTCAACTCAACATCTGTCAGTTAATCCCGTTCAAACAAAGTGGAAATAAAAAAATTAGGATAAATCCCCATCATCAAACCAGTTGGTGAGAAGCTGTTTCTGCTGGTTAGATGAAAATGGACATACATTTCTTAGCATATTGCAGTGTGTGCAATTACCAGCAGAGGGCGCCATATAGAATTAGAGTATGTCAGTAACAGCATTTTTTCCTCAAAATGCTAAACTTGATAAAGTGCTGCATACAATAGTTTAATTTTCCCCCAGAATCAAAATACAAATACACTAAAGTAGGTTAAATCCATGACTGGAGACAAATCTAAAGTTTTAATACGAGTGTTTTCAATCAATGGTTTATTATTAGTGTTTATCATTTAGCTGTCTTTTTATTTCAAACATAACATTAAAATTTCAGCTTCCCCAGACTTTAAAGGGCAAATGTCATCATATTTTTTTTATATACACTGTTATATTTTAATCCATTGTTTTCATAGCAAAGTAGCACATTTTAAGAGTAAATGTTCTCTTAGGGAGCAAATTCTTTGCAGAATTTCTTAAAAAGATTACTGATAATGTGTCAATAAGCTCTGCCATGTCAAATTAACTATTGTTGGGCACAAATCATGAACTGTTTTATTGAAGGGAAACTTTTTAAAGGGAATATTCTTAGTGCCTTTGGAGGAACGCGTTATGTTGGAGGGAGTAATAAAAAAAAATATGCAGAAAATATGGCTGAACTCTGTAAAAAAAAAAAATCTAATATAATCTTGGCTTTAAGGGAAGGAACAACAACATGGAGGAAGACAGCGGGGAGACTGCGTCTATTTGTGAGTATAAAGATTAGCATATGTTTTTGTTTCTCTTTTTTGCTGTAAAACATCTGTTGATATCCACAGTATGAGTTAAATCAATATTTCCTCCCTGGAAACAACACATGTTGATGGTTAGTAAAAATAACCTGCTTCCTCTGACAGTTATTTTGACATTTTCTTAGCCCAGTGTTTTTCAACCCTGGTCCTCAAGGCACACCGCCCCGCATGGTTTAGGCATTTCCCCGGCTTCCGCACACCATGATTTCAATTGATGGCTTTTGCTGAACTCCAATCATCTGAATGGGGTGGGTCGAAGCAGGGAGACATCTCAGCCAAATCCAATGCATTGAAAGATAGTAGCTAATTGGTTGTAAGTCAGTATTTTAAAACGTGTAGCATTAGCTTGGAGTTACTTTTCAAGATGGAACAGGACAGTGTGGAGCAAATGGACATGTGAAGATGGTGTCAATGAAACCAAGTTATTGTTGGTTGGGCGTAATGTGCCTGTACACATCTGACTTACAATGTTGGGACAGATATCCAAGCATCAATCTGAATGGTCAAATTATCTTTTACCGTATTTGTCACAAGTGCTCAGGATGGTGAATTACACTCAGAATGGACTCATCACACACACTTTTAAATCTCTCTGTGGGGTGCTGGTTTGTTTGGTTTTCAGGTTACCACACTTAACATTTCTCCCGACCTCCTCGACCTCTGAAGATAAATCACCATAAATAAATATTCACTTTATGAACTTAAATTCACGTGGAATACTTTGCTATGGCTACTTTTATCTTGATGAATGGATTTAGCTCCAGAAATGTAATTTACATGGTTTTTTTTTAGTTTATTTCAGTCATAAAACGTAAATGAGCTGAGGCCTGAACATATTTGAATTTGATAAAATGATGACATATGCCCTTTAAGTTCAACACTGGGCAGCAGAGTGTGAGAATCAAACTCTGTTTGTGCTTTACAGAGTTCGAATCCCTCAAGAAGAAGAAAAAAAAAAGTCAAACATAAAATCTCATATTTTCTAAAGGTAAGCAGGATCACTCACTTGATGCACAAACCAACTTCAGTATTAAAAGCTATCTTTCCATGTCACCAGGAAACACAAACACTTTCCAAATCAGTGCACTAACTTGGTCAACCATGCATCAGTACCTATGACTGATCCTTCCGTTCATCGACATGCAATAAAACAGTAGCTCGTAAAAAAAATCTGATTTTAACAAAAGATAAAGAATAAATTAAATCTAATCTATGTGTTTCGTAAACAAATATGCTAACGTCTATTTACAAAAAGTGTACAATGAAAAGAGCTGCCTTTGTGACTTCACAAAACCCATGTTGGTGGACAGAGTTAATTATGTTGAGCTGTTGTAGTGCTGCACAAAAAAAGAAAACTTGTGTTTCATGCCGTTATGTTAATTCTGAAAAGACACGATGAGAGCTGCTCTGTACAGATAAAGATTCAACAAGCCTCCAGACGACAATACTCTACTCTGCTATTGCTCAGACATGTTGAGAAACATGCTAAAGTTCATACTGTACTCTGTGTTTCCACTATGAAATCCAGTGAAAATATACATTGATAACATTTACCTTGCTATAATTCAGTATTTAAGTTTGGATGTGAATTTTATGCCATTTGGAGTATTAAACTAGTTTGCAAATTCACAGCTCTATCAGAATAAAAACCTATTGTTAGTACTTCACATTTTGTCTTGCCTATGCACAATCAACAAAGGGAATATCTTATTAAGGCGGCACTGATGATAATAAAATAGGACTTCATGAAACTGCAGCTTCTTGCAACCCTGATTTTTCCACCAAGGTGGAAAAATCTTGAATTTTGACTTCTTGATTCACGCCAATTCTCAGCCCAGATGGTAAACCTTTTAAACTGCCGGACACCGCTCCCAAAAATTAAAGCAATCTGAGAAAACTAAACAATTACATTAAAGTGATTTGATGTGTATAAAATGCCAACAGACCCCAATCAAGTGTGCATAAAGAAACATAATTTCTAGTGTGAATACAGTCTTAAAGATGCTTTCCAGCCTGTTTAAGTAGGAGTGATGGTGAGAAGATGGCAAAAGTTTGTTTGTGCTCTGGGATTATTGTATTAAGTTGAGTGCAACAGCAGTACTGTGAACGGCAGCCTCAGCAGGTAAGCCATTCGCTCCGGTTGCAGCTTTTTCAAAGAGTCTGGCGGTCGGCACAGCAAGGGGTCCTTGCAAGTGGAAGAGGAGGCATTATCAGGAAGAATGAGGAGGAGGAAGAAAGGTTAAAGAGAGGAGCGAGCAGCAGAAATGATGTGAGAGGAAGAGGAACATAGACGTAGCCTAGGGCTGCTCCTCTTTCTTCTTCAGTGATATACGTTTCTTCCTGGCAGCAAGCATTTCATAGAACGGATCCACACTGACCGCAGATCTGAAAAACAACAAAAAAGGTAGGTAGAAACAAATCTCCATCTTAGCACATGAAAATGTAGACGAGATTGAATTTTCTCAGCTGTAATTCAGATATTTCGTGAAAGAAAAACCAAAAATGCTGCATTATTCAGGGTTTGTGCACTTTTACCTACAATAAAATTCAAGCACTTTTCAAGAATTTTCAAGGTAAGTTTTCAAATTTCTCCTTTCCCCACACTTTGGAGATTAAAACAATACAAAAGAGCTAAAGAAGACAGTTTCAATTCACTATTGTATGATATTATTTACTACTGTTGATAGTATTCTATATTTTACAGCAGGGGCAATGTAAACTAAAATAACAAAAAGTTATACTTTGAAATGTTTCTCTCACACAAGGAAATAAACCAAAAAGGCTTGACCCAAGTTTAAAAGACCAACTGTATGTAAACTTCTAAAATTCAAAGAAAGTTACAAAAGAAATCTCTAAAAAATGTTTGCCTCTGGCATTAAGCAAATGGAAATAATTTAGGTAATTTTAAGTTATGTAAAACAAGAGAAGTTTAATCTGATTTACCTTCATACAGTGAGGAAAAAAAATGCTGTGTATTAATATATCTGGGTTCAACTCTAAAAATGTTTTCTAAATTTAAGCTTTTAATAAAGGATTATATTGCATTTTATTACAAAAATGTATCAACCACTTTCAAAGACTTTCTGCACAATTCAAGCACTTTCCAAACCTTGAAAACAACCAGCTGAAATTCAAGCCTTTTCAACACTAGACTGTAACAATAAGAAAATCCTTTTAATAAAAAGACAATAAAATCGCATTGAAATACAAGGACATTCACGTAGCACTGCATCCGTTATCCCTGTTTGTCATCTTTTTCTTACTTGATGCTGTGGATCCACTCGTCCTTCTCCTCCGGTGTGGGTGCAGAGATACGGTACACCATGTGGTTTCCTTCCACCACCCTCCCATCAGCCTCCGTCTTACACGCCTTGATGAGCTGCCCGCGGTTGTTGGGGATGTACAGCTCAAAGCAGTTCTGTTTAACAAAAAAGAAAAAGACGATATGACATGCATTCCACGGGAGAAACTACAAAAACAAACTAATAAGATATCTCAGTGAGGAAATGAAGGCAACTCACAGGCTTCCTGGGGTCCTCTACTTCACGGATGCTAAGATTTTCCAAGGGAATAATGCCTCGTGGTTCCTTATCCTGTTGGTGAAAATTCATTTGGCATAATTTTCAGTCACAAAGCATGTGCTGCAGATGCATAACTGGAGCTTTTACAGAGAAATGTTGTGCAGTAATGATCAGTTTCTCATTGGCAATACATTTGACGATCGTAAAATGAATAAATTTCTATTCCACTTATCCTTGAGATTAACACTGACAAATTAATCCATCTTTACATATTCTGCTCACCTTTTCCTAAGTGGGGACTTTTTCAATAAAATATTCTCCCTAAGTAAAAGTGGAACTTGCCATTATGTTCCTGATCATTTCAGAGAAAAATGACTCAAGTCAGTGAGAAACTCCAGTTTGTAACCGCAGATGTCGCCCCCTACTGGGGTGTAGGCACCTAAACAATAATTAGCATTTTTCATGAAGTTTCTTGGGAGAGTGAGCTTTATGTCGCATAGATTTTCCCTTCACATAAAATAGGCGTGAGATTTAAGTTTTATTTAGTTGAAAGGCCACTATTATTCACTTGGATTCTTTTTAAAATGATATATTTAGGCAACAGTTTCAGATTAATATGTCCATACTTAAAAGATGTTTAATACTGCATGTATTTTATGTTGGTTCCCGAGAAGCTAAACATCGTTCCTTTAATTTTCACCTATTGTATGGGTTCTTAAGCTTCATGTTCAAAAGTCTAAATGGGATTTCTACATTGAGCACTTTAATTTTATCCGACACTTTTAATCAGCTGTCAATCCAGTGTTAAAAGTGGAAGTTGTAATTCTCTGTCAAAACCTGACAATGTTTTAACTTTATTTTACTGATCCATTTGAATTTTTTGAAAATTAAGTATTTTCAATTACCCTGCATTCAATTTTACAACTTATTTAACCTCTGTGTTATTTAAAAGTGTGGTTAATGCATAAAATGTTTAAAAAAAAAAACCTTATTGGAATTTGATGTTTTAGTAAATCTTGAAGAAATGAAAGTTGTCCTGTGTTGCAGTATTGAATGATGTGCGGTTGTGTAGATAAACCAATCCAGTTACTAGGCTCATAAGAAATAAGAAAAAAACTACACTGTTAAATAAATATTTCAAGTTTTATTAATTTCAACATTTAGGCATTTGTATATTTATTAGTATGAAGACAGGTTTAAATGAAAAATTTTATATATTTTTTATTTAGTTTGACTGAAAACATGTGTATTTAATAAAGTGTTTATTTTTTAAACTGTGGAACTTTTAGGTCCTCGACATAAAATCAATTTCCAATTTTCTGAGATCAGCAGCATTCTAAAGGAAACGTCTCAGCACTTTAAACACAGAGTAATTATTTTTCCCTGCATGGAGGCTGACAGTGGTGACAAACACTGAGACTTACTGTGGTGTATTCAAAGTAATAAAGACAGTTGTCTGTGAGGATGAACCATCGGCGTTTCCAAGTTTTCACTCTTCCTCCTGCAAGATCACAAATAAACCAGGTATTTAAAGAAAGCAGGGAGTTCATTTTTAAATAAGAACTACTCTACAATATCTATGATCTACCTACTAATTAAACTTCAAATTTCTTGTTTCTACGTTTTATTAAACACTGTTTCAGTACATACCTCCTGAGAAAACAAGCAGCAGCAGTAGAGCATGGAAATGGCAGGAAAGAAGCAGAGACAAAGAGAAAAAGAGGAATTAGAGGGAGACAAAAGGAAACAAGGAAGGAGACAGTATTAGTGACACGGACCACAGGCCCCCGTCATGCGAAAGAACAAAATCCAAACTGCCATAGCATAAGAGAGTGAGTCTGTGCTTCACCGTCACATGTTATGGCAATGTTTTAATACCACAGCAGCGTTTGGAGGCCAGGAGGCAACAAACCTCAGAGACAGGAAGACAGACTCAACGTAGCACAAAGCCTAAGAGGTGATTAAAGAACAGTACAGGGCATGTTTTCTTCAGATCTCTGTAACACGAACCGCATTCATCAGCAACAGATTAACACAGGATCGGCGTTAAAGGTGACCTGATTAGTACGGGTCTAGACAAAACATGTTTATTACATTTTCTGCATGAAATCATTTTTAGATAAAATTTTAGAAAATGGCTACAAAAACATGTGCAATTATACAACCATACATCTTAGAACAGCGAAAGTGGAGCCTCGTGCGCAACCAGTGGCTGTTGTCTTTTCCAACAGCCATTGTACAGCGCATGTACAGGTAAAACGAGCTGACCAAACGTGCTGGAGCTCAGCTTGGGTTGCCAGGTAACGGGGCAGCGCCAGTTGATTCTGACTTAACAATAGGAAGGTTTCGGAAAAAGATAATTTTCCAGACACCAATAAACATGAATTTACTGCCAAAAACGGTGCGGCTGTTTTTCTTTTAAGTGCTTGGGCTGTTTTTTTTAGAAGCAGTTAGGACCCAAATGGAAGTATGAAAATGCTTAAAATGTGAATTTTGCACATTAGAACCTCTTTAAAGGCAAGATAAAGCAGGAACGGCCTCAATGGGAAAACTCTCACCAAGCTTAAGCAGCCAGCCCTCTCTGTCTGGGTTGAAGAACGTGTGCGTCAGGTCGTTGCCATCGTCCTCCGGGATCTTGAACGGTTCATTTTTAATGCTTTCATACAGATTCTGAAAGACAACAAACCAGAAAGATGAGATCACCATACAATCACTCTTAAACTACTGATCAGGTGGATCATACTCTGAGCAGCTCCTCCGGCAGGTCCCCCCCGTCGTTGATCCCGCGGTTCATCGAGATGAAACGGTCCAGTCCGGGTTTGTCTCTCACATTCGGGTTATGGAGGCTCGTGTTCAGCATAATTATGGCAAACGAAAGCACGTAGCACGTGTCTGTGGACAGCAGAGAGAACAATAACTGACAGGAAATGAGTAGGAAGGAATCCATCAATACTTTATTACAACCCAGGCGCTCTCCAAGGAGCACTTAACCGCTCGCACAGTTTACTCCTTCCCATCAAAAATTACTTACAGAAACATTTTATTAATGACCCGCAGATTGGCAGAGAATCTAAATCAAACTGTTGAGTGCTTCATTCTTAAATGTTGAATATTTTAAAACTTATACGGAACTATTACTTTCAACTACAATTTACAATCACATTAATGGTTCCTAAAGAGATGGAAAAAGACTGTCCAATAATTAACCAGCTGATACAATCTTGCTATATTCCTTGTGTTACTTTATAAAGTGCAAAATGGCAAAAGAAATAATATTCAGAGCAGTAAGAACATTTACATTAAAACTGCTACTGAATTCAAACAACCTCTAGTCAATATTTTAAATACTTTTCCACTGTCTGCTAAAACATCTTATGTCTTACACTGTGTTTCTTATTTTATCTGACACCAACTTTAAATTTATCTCAATACCTGTAAGTGAAGTAAAATTAATTCCTTGATTCTTATCAGACCGGTAAAACATTGTGACTAGTAAATATCTGGACAAGTGAATTAGTGTCCTCTCGTCCTCCATATGTGCGTCTACAAATGCATATCAAAACAATGAAACAATAATGGTGACATCAAATTAAATAAATTTATTTTATCTGCAATCGTGAATAACGTCTTAACTTCTGATTCAATCTAATGCAATAAGGTCATGTCATGCATTTTGTTTTTAAATCTGAGTAAAAACACTAACTATGGTGCTTTTACTCAAGCTTATCATTCTGTAAAAATCTGGTCCAGATTAATGCCTCATCTCTACAAACTAAAAATGCAAACAATGAATGTAGTCCAGTTTGCACCTTTAAAGATGATCTCATTACCCTGAAAGTCAAACCAAGTCAAGTCATTTGATCGTTGCTGGATTTGATTAGAACTTGAGCAGCGTTTACACTCAACTGAAGCCAAAGCACCAAGATAACCTGTGAAACCAAAGTCATGCATCTTTAACACGAAGGATCGATTTTCTATATAGATAGTCTAAAACTCTGTGGTAGACATTCTTGTAAAAGCTGTTGACAGACAATCGTAAAAAGAAACTTCCCAATTGTTGGCCTTTTAAATAACTACTTGTATTGGGTACAGAAAATTAAGTTTCTAATATTACAAATCCGTCAAACTTTAGGACCAACAGACATCTGTTGATACTGAAATTAAAGGTGACCTACTATTCTTCCTTGAACAGATTAGGATACGCCTACGAGCTACAAAACTTGTTCATGACCTATTTGACTCAGTGGATGTTACTTTGTATAGCTGTACAGTATTTAATAAAGTTGTAAATATTCCCTTGCAGTACAGTCTATTATTCTTAGCCCCGTTTTACTTATTGTTAATTTTTGTGTGACTTTTGTGATTTTTTGAGTGTCTTTGCTGCTGGTACACCTGAATTTCCCCACTGAGGAAAAATAAAAGTCATTTCTATTCAATTCTATTCATGCAACTCAAAGAAAGCTTTCTGCATGACTGTATCAACACGTATTTAAACCGCAGAGCCTCCCAAACTACTTTTGCTTTACACAAAGGAAGACTGAAAGAATGTACCTAATGTCATAACAATTCAAGGAAGCAATGAAAACACAAACTGCTCTTATTGAAAGATACTGGGCATAAATACAAAGGCCTGTGTGGGTTAACATATCAGCAAATCATTACTGGTAAGGGAGAGAGAGTGTGATGGCAGCATATCTGGAAAATGACTTTCACTTTGTTTGAACAAACAGGATTTTACAGAACTGGAAAAAGTCCAAAAACAGCACTCAGGACAGATTTAACAGCCAAAAATGGTTTTGTTTTTTTATAACCTGTGCTTTGGAAGACACCAGGGTTGCAGTGGCAGTATCTCTGAGCAAAGGCCTCCATCATTCTGTCAATCTTCTGCGCTTCGCCTGGCAAACGGAAACTCCACAGGAACTGCCTGCAGAAAACAGGACAAGGTTTAGATCCAGCCTAAAAGATCAGGTTCTGCAATCAAAGCAGGCTTCTGTCCTGTTGCATAAAGTTCCCCCAACCCAACCAGAGACAAACATGGGATTTTCCATTATTGAGCATTTCTGCTCCCTGAATAATGACTGCATGTAACTCAGTGTGTTTCAGTAGTAAGCTAAGAAGAGGATGAAGTTTACCTGAGGGCCTGCACAAGGTTAAGGTCGGTGAACTCATGGAGGTCAACAAAAGCTTGAAGCACTTTGATGTTGAAGTCGTCTCTGCAAAACAAAAAGTCATTTACATTTACAAATCGTCAGGACAACAAAACAAGAAAAGTGTGAGGTTTATTACATGTCATGCACCTTTCTCCCAGGTAATCCCCTATAGCGGTCTTGTTGAGGCCTTCTCCCTTGTACAAGAACTGTGCGATGTCCTCTGCTGTGTGTCTGAGCAGCTCGTTTTCCACCAGAAACAAAATCCCCTGCAGAAAGAGTCGGTGAGTAAAAACTGCACGTGACAAAAACAGCTGCAAAGGTCCAAGAAGGCATTCACCTTTTTTGGGTCCATGTTGAATTTCTTGCGTCCCATAGCCACATGTCTACTTTTCTGTAGAGTTTTGCTGAAGAAAGCATGAAAATGGTAAGAATCAGAATATTTTACAGCAGAAAAATGTGATGCTTTTCTTAAAACACTTTGCATACACTGTCAAACCACATGAATCCTAATTAGATCGTGGACTTTCTCTTGATTTGAACACAAAAATGTATGTACCTGCCCTCTGTACTGGTTTCCAGTCCCTCTACCTCTAAAATTGCCTCTCGTAATTCCTCCCTGAGCCTCTGGATCTCCTGCAAGAGGACACCCTTCCTCCTGCGGATGTCCTCCAGCTCGGAGCGCTCCTCAGGGCTCAGATCTACCGGGACTGCAGAGGAAGAGAAGAAGAATGATTGCATTGCATCGCATTTCACAAATAGTTAACAGGACTAAAATAATCTAGGTCAAAAACGAACTATTTTGATGGCAAAAATACAGAAACGAGGTGCATTGTTAGTCAATCTCCATTATCTTACAGAATCAAGAATGGAGAACACTGAAGGTAGGAATAAAATATTTATTAATCATATATGAAACAGTAACTGAAAATCAGAAAGAGTCCTATAACTATGCCAATAACATTTCATTAAATTAATAACCCATTCTCCCACAACAGCTCAGAACAGCTGCTTGGGAAAAAATAAATAAATAAATATCACAAAATTGTCCAGGTTACAATACCAGGAATTTTTTTTTTTTTTTTTAAATAGTTTTTCATTGTCAAAGCATGTAGATTTCTGCACACAGTTTTTTAATATCCTGGTGTCATTTACAGTCTATTTCTAAATAAAAGTGAGTACAGTTTGGAAAGAAAATAAATCTGAACAATATTTTCTGCAAAATAACCAGAGTGAACCAAAATAAGTCTTTGTTCACCTGCAGTCACAGATTTTCACTGAAATTGCTTTGTTTAGAACTAGATTCTGTCAGTTACTGCAAAAGACGGCATGAAGATTGAGTGTATTCTTCTTCTTACCATTTATTTGACATTATAAAATCCAACGTTTATTTTTTCCCCAAAACAGGCTTTTCAGAACTGAACACAAGGAATTAAAACAATTCCAACTCAAACTCCTATCTTATCAAGTCAAACTAATGTCCGATTGTGTGCAATTAATCACTTTTGTATTTTATTTTCAGATCAAACTGATAAGGAGAAACATTTATAACCGACTTGCTCTAAAATGTTTTAGAGAGCATTCAAAGGCCTGAAGTTATCCTGAACTATCTGTAGCTTCGTTGGTTTAGGCTTAGGCTACTGGAAGACAAACTGATCAGTTTCCCTCACTTTGCTACTTTCTTCTTTTACTGCTCTCCAATTTGCATTATTTGCTATCATTTTGACTTTTTCTCTCAGTTTTTCTCTCTAGAAGCTACGTCTGGTCTGGTCTGGTCTCCTGCTTGGCTGGAGGAAGACATCGGCTGATTTAATCCTGCAGCATTCACCTTTTCCTATTACCTTTTTACTCTTCATCAACACTCAAAGTACTTCAACATCAGTTCTTCTGTATATTTTTTGTGTCTCTCCTCTGGCTGCTCAAACAAAAACAAAACAGACAGCCGCTTGTACTCAGCCCGGTTCTGTTGAAGGTTTCTTCTTGTTAAAGGGAAGTTTTTCCTCTCCACTGTCGCTACATATTCATCCAGAAGAAATGAATGCTGCAAGCCAATAACTTGATGCAATCTGATTTGAATAATAAGCTGAATTAAATGCATTGTTTGATAACTGGGCTCGACTGGAATTAATGTATAATTGAGCCGAAATATTTTTTATTTCTTCAGATTACAATTTGTTGTGAATTGGTGCTTTAAGAATAAAATGAGTTGAAGTATGTTTTTTTTTAGTAATTTATGTTAAATAAATGCTGTGCATTTTGAAGTGTATCACATAAATCTCATACAGGAAACAGATTTTAATATTAACAAAATCAAGTAGTATTAACATTGCCTAAAGAAGAGCTGCATAAAAGTAAACATAAATAGTCTTGATAAAGTTGACAAGACAACTCCTAATAAATAAGTTGGATGAAACTTTATTTTTATTATGCGTTTGTTTCTACATTTAGAGTGATGTATTTAATGTTGAACATCCTAATGAACAATACAGTAAAAAATAAATTAAAAAAAAAAAGACACGCATTCCCAGCTGAATCAAATCCTGCCTGAGAAGCAGCAGCAAACAAAAACACCAACAAGTTGAGCTGGAAAAAAAAAAAATTAACAAAACGCTCAAAATGTTGTAACTTAAACAGTTTCGCCAAAAACAAGAACAACAACAACAACAAAAAATTGCTAAAACTAGAATTATTGGTGCTCAAAGCAACAAATTGTTACAAGACGATTTATTTTAAATCACAAAACAATGAGCTGCCACGCCCACAGTCTCTCCTGTTAAAAAAAAAAAAAAAAAAAAAAAAGGCGTACATTAATTTAAACCGGCTGCAGTGTACTTTCTAGGAAACGATTCCCTTTTAGGATAGACCAGCTGTAACTCAAAAGGCTGGAGGCGATGCTAAACATCCACCGACATTAGCTGTAAAGTTCGCTCAGGGCAGCCATCGATACAATCAATATTTCATTAGCAAAGGTAGCATTACTGTTGCGATTTTATTCTGAATGTGGGCTGTAATAAACACGTCGTCAGAGAAAGACAGTCAAATCGCAAATATGCTTCGGAATGATGAGTTTCGTCAACCTGCGCGAATGATGAAATAAGCAACAAGCTACACCTGATTAGCCGCGGTTAGCCACCGGAACCACAGGCAAACAGCGACTTAATAAGAACACTTACTGTAGTCCAGGTCATCCATTTTTGGTGCTTTATTTTTAGGCATAAATAGCTCAGAGTCGACTGTCATTAAATGTCAGAAAATTGGGGATATATCGGGAAATATATCCTCAAAACTAGAGACAAAAAAAAAAAAAAAAAACAGACAACCCCCCCACTGGTGTCGAAATGTTGGGCCGTAGACAAAGAAGGTGGCGACACGGGAAGAGGCGTCTGAGTGTACACCAGTGTACTTCCGGTCAGTTCATTTTCAAAATAAAACCAGAGTTTAGCTTTTTATATTGGGAAAGAGCGCAGGGTGTATCTTGGCATATTTATCTGGGTTTGGAGATACTGTCACAGAGTGGATTAGTTACGGCCCAAGACACAAGCAAACTAAGCAGCAGTTTAGGGCCCCAAAGCCACTAAGGGGCCCCCTCAGTGGAGCTGATTTTTTTTTTTTTAGTAATAATTTCTGTCATTATTATATCAAAAACACACAATTTCACTATGAAGTGATTTGTTTTTACAATATATATTTGATAATGTATGTAGAAATTCTAATTTGATTGATAAAAAGAAAAAATAAATAAATTGCTCTTGGGGGCCCCTGGTGGCTGCGGTAGGTACCGCACGCTTCGCCGGTATCGAGCTGCCGTGCAATGAGCGCATCCAAACGTCCATAGGTCCGGTCAGAAAAAGCAAAACAATGTCTCAAAAAAGAACTTATCCTTTAGGGAGGGAGAAAAGAAAGGAAGAATAGAAAAAGGCCAAGATAAAGTTTTTTTTTTTATGTGCCTTGGTAATGTAATGTAAAAGATTTGTAAAGCTGCTTATAGATAATTAGCTTGATGGCGACCTGGATTGGTCCAGTTCAACAGCCAGACATTTATGCTAGGGTCTTTGTGTTTGTATGAAACTGAGTTTAATGAGTTGATTCTAATGGTTGGCTCTGTATCTTTCTGAGGTATTTTTGGCTTCAAAACGGCGTGCTTGATAACGGTTGATAAAAATAATTAAAACTTCTCGATGTTTGACATTGTCTAGCAAAATGTTTTTATGTCAGGCTACATAGCTGATCCATCGATGAGCTACTCTATGCTGTTGTTGGGGATATGTTTGCTGCTGAGCATAATCGTTTTGTGGCTAAAACAAAAATTTTTTACATCAACTTCTAAGTTATGTGAAACTTATGTTAAAATCGTTTGAAGGCTCAGAATCAGTCCAGTACCAATCCACATTCTGAGGGGAGACAGACTCACCTGGTATAAATTACATTTTTAGCTATTGGAGTAACACTAAAGAGAAGCTTATTTAATCAAAGAATTTCATAAATATGTTTGTAGGACTGCACCGATTGCAGTTTTCCGGCCGATCCCCGGTTACCGATCTTTAAAAAGCCTGACCTGCCGATTTTGATTTCGGTTGATATGAATTTATTTTGTCGGAAATGTCGCTAAATATAGCAAGAAAGTCACTTGAGTTGGCAACAGTGAGGTGAATATTGTTAACTAAAAACGCGCAGCCCTGACCAGGTGGATCGACTGATTTATAAACCTTTGCTGACGAAGATAAGATTAGGGGATAAGATGGGCTTCACATGCAAGTATCACGATCTCCCAAAATTAAGGAAATCGATGCCCAGAAATCAGCTGGTCGACAAATCAGTTTGCCAATAAATGTATCCTATATTATACATGCATATAATGTAAACAGCACTCCCAGAGATGCAATAAGTTCTTAGCAAGTGTGTGAATGATCTAATTATCGGGCTGTTGTTTCCAGCAATCCACATTGTTAGCAGAAGTAGAGGGCCCCAAAACCAAATTTCGCTTGGGGCCCCATGGAGGCTTGGGCCATCCCTGGTTACACTTTTAGTCTTATTGCATTTGTTCTACGTCCAATGTATGTTGAGGAATTTGACCTCAATTGCTGGATTGTGTTAACTGACCACTACAGGGCTTCGGTCAGAAAGCACAGTGTTCTTCAGGTGTTTAAATGGGTTTACTGAAGAATTATGTTCATGGTGTGAATAAATTGAAACAGTTTATCATCAATGACTGTGACACCGGTCTCAACAGTAAACAGAAAAAACAGATCAGCTGACAAACGTCAAGAAGAAGAAATAAACTGAACAAACCTCCTTCAAAATAAAAGGAAGCACTTCAAAATAAAAGCATAGATATGAGACCTCAAACTACCTGAAGAATTAATAACAGCTGCCCCTACATTTACTTGTAAATGTGTAAACTCGGAGCTTATTCAAGTGTCTTTCATGTCATCCTGAAGTACAGGAAGCTCGATGAGTCGAGCAACTGGTCTAATGTAGACTTTGTCTTTGACCTTGACTTCTGCTGTTCTGATGCATCCATCTGAACTAGTAACAGTCTTGACAATTCTCCCGA